>JAQGAZ010001022.1:0-38304 GCA_034692225.1 Polydesmus complanatus
GAGACGACAAAAAATATTGCGAAATGTCGACTACATCTAATTTATTAAATTCCTTTAAAACATAAAATTGAATACCGGCACTGTATATTTCAATAAAACAAGCAAATAACTTGTAGCACTTATGGGTTAATTTACACGTAAAATTGGTAAAATAATTGTTCTTGAAACGCATTTGAAACTACAGTTTAGACAAAGTTTAAATGGCATTAAATTATTCTTTCTTCTTATTTTTTAGTACAAAATTGAATAGGCTTATCGCTTTTTAATGAACTTGCAAATCATTTCAAAGTAATTTGCAAATTATTTGGAAATGTAATTGCAAATTATTTAAATGGGAAAAGGTAACTTGCAAATCATTTAAGAAAGCAACTTGCTAATCCTTTAAGAAAGCAACTTGCTAATCTTTTAAGAAGGCAACTTGCTAATCATTTAAGAAAGCAACTTGCTAAGCATTCTAAAATGAATTACGAATCACTTGAAAGGTAACTTGAAATAAATTTACGGTAAAGCTTGAAAATCCCTAAAGCGAAAAAGTCCTTGCGAACAATTTTAGGAAGTTTATTTTTGATAATACAGTAATATTCAATTCAAAATAATTTCTAAATGTATTTTTGACCAATAATTTATTAACAATAATCTTAAATTAATAACATTTTTAAAAAATTTAAAATGCTGCAGTAATATTTTAGATTTCATTAGAACACTATTTAAAATAAAATACGTAATTCTTGATAATAATTATAGAATTATCTCAACTCTGAAGAGTTTTAATCAGTGAAGAGCATGATTTGCACTTGTTTCTCCAAGATTAAGTCAGGTTTCGTCATCAAGTACGCAAAATGAGAGTAGCGCATGTTACCTAATATCTTAAAATCATTATTTTTCCTAAATTAATCATAGATTAGATATCAATACCGGTAAATCAATAAGAAGGCTATATAAACGGCTTACTTTAATTTTATTTTTTACTTTTTGTACTAAAAAAAAGTTGCCAGAAAATGAAGTTGTTAGTAGTTTTAGCTTTGGGATTTTTGGCTTTGGCCACCGCCCATCCCACTCACCCCAAAACACACAGGTAAATCAAACAATTCATGATTTTTTAATTCAAATGTATATGTAACCTAACGAATTTGTTTGTTTTGTTATAATTACAGCATCTCGATGGGGCGCAATCCTTTGAAAAAGATGGCCCCTGGTCAACGAGTGGCTAATGTCCAAGCCAAGTACCAAAAGAGGAACTTGAACGCCGTCGGAGATGCCGCCATTCCCATCATTAACTTCGAAGACGTAAGTATCACTTGGCAGAAACTTCATTAGCCTATCCATTCAAATCAAAACTTATTATTAAAACCTAATATTAAAATATTACTGTATTAACTTTTTTTAATTTACTTAATATACAAGTATAATTTTATAAAACACATTAGCAAATTATCATTTTTAATGCATTATGAAATTGGCTATAAATTTACATTTAAAACAATTTGCATCTTAGTTTAACATTATAAATTAAAGACAATTGAAAATCTAGTAGTTGGGATAATTCTGTGGGCCACGAGTAATATTCTTTTAAAGATAGCTTACTGTTTTACTAAGCCATTGTTACTAAATTATTTAAAAGGATGCCGTTATTAATTAAGATGAATTTGGTGTTGCAGGCTCAGTACTTCGGCAATATCAGCTTAGGTACTCCTCCTCAAGTATTTCAGGTCATCTTCGACACCGGCTCATCTAATCTTTGGGTCCCGTCCATCAACTGCACTGACGCTTCCTGTGGTAAATAATTTAAATTGTCAAATGTAATTTTTGTCTTTAATATTATTACAGTTAGGTAAAATTTAAGTTTATTTAATTTTCAAAAACAAAGTCGCTATAAACTCTACAAAATTATGTTCCCAAAGTCATCAATATTAACTGGAAACAATTTAAAATTAAATTTAACACTGTAGTAAATTGTGAACTACTAAGCTCTACTATCTAATAAGCACTCACTTAACTTGTATGTCTGCTAACTAAGTTTTTAAAAACAAGTCCATAAAACTCATTGCAGCAAGACTTTCTTAACAGAGCATTTTTTGGACCCATACACAATCCTGATACAGTAATACAAATTAATCATGTAAAATGTAGCGCCCGAAAGTCAATAGTAGTTTCGACCTTACAAATGTTAACAAAATTGGAAAAAATTTGTTCCTCTTCCTGCAAAAAATGGTGCAATACAAGGTTTGCATAAAGTAATTTATAAATTTTGCTATTGTTTTGGCACAACTGGGCTCTTCAAAAATTCCAACCCTAGATATTTGGTTAGGTCATGATTCAACGGTGCATAAGCTATAAAATTCTCTTTAAGCTGTAATAATAATTATACATCCAACTTTAAAAGACAATGACTTAATTTTTTCAAAAGAATTTTTATTTAGCTTTGAATGTTAAATGTTAAATGACCCTTACAGTATATCATAGAATGAAAGAAGTGAATAGGCCTAATTATAGTTGATAATAATTAACCTGTTTACAGTGGTTCACGACCAATATTATAGCGACCAGTCTAGCACGTACGAAGCAGACGGAAGTACGTTTATCATAGTGTACGGTTCGGGAGCGTTAGCCGGTTTTCTCAGCGTCGACACCTGCAACGTAAGTTCATTTCAAGTTCTTTGTAGCATGATTGTAACTTTACCACGCGTATTATTAGATGGGGGGATCGGACGTACTGTCCCAGAAGTTCGCCGAAGCCACTGTTGAGCCCGGCATCACTTTCCTCACCGCCGCTTTCGATGGCATTCTCGGCATGGGATACCCTCAGATCGCCGTCGATGATGTAACACCTGTCTTCCAAAACATGATTGCGCAAAATTTAGTAGACGAACCCATCTTTGCTTTCTATCTCAGAAGGTAAATTCCGTCGGTATCAGTGTTTCAGCGCGTTATTGATTTGTTTGACGTTGGTAATTAGGAACGCGACTGACTATCACGGCGGAGAGCTGACTTTAGGCGGCGTCAACCCCAACTACTACACCGGAGACTTCAAGTACTACGACGTGACCGAAGAGGGATATTGGCAGATCGCCATGGACTCGGTGGTCATCGTAGGCGGAAACGCCACCGGATGTGACGGCGGGTGTCAAGCGGCGGTAGACAGCGGAACGTCGTTGATTGCCGGTCCTTCTCGAGAGATCGCCGCCATCAATGACGAGATCGGAGCCTTTGAGATCGCCGCTGGAGAGTATGGCATCCTCTGTTTCAAAGTCCCAGACCTTCCGGACATCACTATCACCATCGGCGGAAACGCATATACCCTCACTCCACAACAGTACATCTTAGAGGTAAGATACCTACGTTTCTTCCGTCTCACAAATAATTTTCTTGACATTTTCAAATATTATTTTATTCATTGTTTAAGTTTTTTACCTGCTCGGAAAAACAAAACAATTTAATCGTGCAATTTTCTTATAGTGAGTTTTGAAAGTAAGGTTAGCAAGTTTTAAAAATTTCTGCAAAAATTAATTCTTAAAATAATTTTAGCAAGTTGGTATTTTTTAAAGTAAATTTTGCAATGCTCTTAAAATTTAGCAAGTACTTTAGAGTACTCTGTATTTCAAGTTTTTAAAAGTTTAACAAGTTATTAAAAGAAAAACCAACAATTTGATAAACGTAATACAAGTGACACAAATATTATTGCAAATTTATTATAAGCTAGTTTACCAAGTTTTATTAATACCGTAAGTAAGCTCAGCAAGCTTTAAAACATTTTGCAAGTTTTTGTAAAGCAAGTTTGCAAGGCAATTTTTTGGGAAGAAACTTACTTTTTAATTTTTTTTAAAAAATTCCGCATTTGAAAATAATTGTTTAAACAAATACCAGTAACTAAAATATTATGATATTGTTACAATAGGTGACGTCAGATGGAGTGACCGAATGCCTGAGTGGGTTCATGGGCATTGACGTGTTGACCGATCAAGGACTCATCTGGATCTTGGGTGATGTGTTCATGGGAGTCTACTACTCTAAGTTCGACTTTGGCACCAACCAAGTAGGTTTCGCTACTGCCGTCGTATAAATGAACTTACCATAAGACTAAACAATACACATGACCATCAATAAATGAGAAATTCAATAAAATTACAATAAACTTCTATTATTTTATTCACAAATGTTTGTTTTTTTTGTTTTGTTTCTATTTTCGTTTCTTGACTGTTTCTTTTCTTTAAAAGCAACAAACTAATTACGATATTGTTTTAGTTACAAAGATTTTTTTTTTTTTGGTTTTGGGATGTGGGCTAGTTACAATTAAAAAACTTAAGTTGTTTCCAATTGCTTCCTTAAATAGTTTTAAAAATAAAATGGCTAAATGTACGACAAACAATATACACAAACTCAATTACTTTTACTAATAAAGAATGTAAATTTATAAGTAAAAATTTTAAATGAAAAAATATATATATTGTACAATACATCTATTCAAATATTTGACGTAAAAATAAAATTCAATACCAAGGGCTGGATTAAAAATACAGTATGTCGATCACTCATGTGAAGATTCCACCCTACATTCTTAAACCATGCTTTTGACACCCAAAAAATATTTTCGAGGATAGGATATTTTGGAGTAATATGGAATCAATCACATTTTGAATACCGGCATTTTTTACTGCAATTAATAATATTTCTCAAAATTCTAAATAATTATTTCATCGACTATCAAAATATTAAATACCGGTAATCATAAAACTTAAAATTATACAGGCTTTTTTTTTTAACAAAAAAAAAAAAAAAAAAAGAAATTAAACATTGAAATACTGCATTAAACTAAAATAATTTTTTTCTCAGTTTTTAAAATAATACTGTATTTGAATTAAGATGGATGTTGCAAATTTTTTGTCGCTAGATGGCAGTGCATCATCATTGCTTATCATACTGTAGTGATTGAAGAGCACGTGATTTTCTGTCCTTGACCTACAAGGTCCTACAATATTTCAACGCAGTTCTCTTGAATAAAAGTTGGATTTCTAGTGCTCGCTCAACTTGCTTGTTTTACAGTTCAATTAAAAGTGTTGAGGATTGTTCATTGCATTACTTGAGATTAATTCAGTATGGTTTGCAGTTGGTTAATGAGTGAAATAGAGCAGGAGAATGACCGTCAGCTGGCCTTGCATTTGGACCCACCTCAATACGTGGATGTGGACACGCTGTTTCAAAACTCTGGAGTTTTGCACTGGAAGGTATTTATCCTGCCGTAGGATGAGATTAACCAGTACAAACTGACTTTTTAGGAATGCAACGTTTGGTTCACTTTCATAAATTAAGTTAGTATTTAGGGAAAACCAAATTAGTTTTAATCAAAGTTCATAGTTGAATACCGAATTACTGATTTTAGTTTAAAATGATTCAATTTTGACAAAATAAAATGTATGATAACTTGATAAGGAATACTGTATACCGTAATTGCTATTTACATGTATTTTCACTTATTCAACATAAATTTAGCGATAACTTTTCCGAATATTGATTCATTTTCTTCAATAAAATTGATACAAAATAATGTACAAATAAAAATTATTTTCATTTTTATAAGTAAAAATTAGTTATTGTAAATGTTTACAAATAAAAATTAGTTAAATGTCGATATAACTTTTTATATTGATTAATTATTGATTTTTTGACAGATTGACTTAGAACGTATTGAAGATGAAGGTGTTTATGACAAAATCCGCGCTGATCGAGGTTACACGTATGAAGATACTATCGAGATCAGTCGACAAACACTTCCGGACTTTGACACTAAAGTGGACTAACTTTTTTCAAATGCCGACTTAAAACTTATTTTTAAATTATCTTTTTTTTTTTTGATTAAGATTCGCAACTTTTTCACCGAACATTTCCATGCGGATGAAGAGATCCGTTTCGTGCTAGCTGGAAGTGGATACTTTGACGTCCGAGACCGTGATGACCGTTGGCTAAGGATATTAGTGGAAGCCGGAGATCTTATTGTACTTCCGGCAGGGATTCACCACCGTTTCACGCTCGACACTTCGGTTAATTGGACTTTTAGATTTTAATGTAAAAACTCTGTTAAATTTCTAAATCTTTTCCCCTCCTAGAATTACATCAAAGTGAAGCGGTTGTTCGTAGGTGAACCGGTGTGGATGGCCATCAACAGACCCAACGAGGACCACCAAGCCAGGAGACAATACAAACAGCAGCTGGAATCAGGCTTCGTCGCTTAAGAGAATCATGTTAGTGTGATATTTTTATTTCTACTTTATTATTACAATTTTGTGTCGGTATTATTATCGTTGTTTATTGTCTACGGACACTTTGAATTTCGATAATCAAGTCTTTATTAAATTTTCTTACTAAAGTTATTTCCCTTTACGAAAATAATTATAATATAATATAATTATTATAATATAATATTTTGAACAAAACATTATATACCTTAGCCAAGTCTTCTTCATATTTATTAAGGTGAAAGATTAGCAATGATGATCATTGAGAAGATTGAAGGTTAACTTTCATAAACAAAAATGTGCACATTGCTCCGGGTTCTAAGTAAGTTCTTTTTATGTACACTAGCTCTTAATTAACATTAAAAGAAATTTAATTAGTTGATGATGACGACATTGTTTCAAGGTCACGGTTTCTGTAAAACTATACAGTACTGTAATTACGTATTTTGTAGAGGTTTAAAAATCCAGGGAAAAGCGAATTTTTATTTTTGCATTTTTAAAACTTAATTTTTTGTTCAGGTAACGTTAATTTTAAGTCTGTCTTTTTTACATAGCCTTTGCTTAATTTTGTTTTTATGAAAGTTTTGTTGTTTTTAGTACATTAATTTTAGTTTTTTTAAATCTTGGTTTTCATTTCTCTAACTTTGATTTTGGATGTTCAAACTTTGAAACATTAATTTCTGAAACTTAGTTTTTGGTTATTCAAACTTTAATGAAAATTAAATCATTAAAAAGTTTGGTGAATAAAACTTTGTTACAATTACATGTAACACTTCACTGTAACATAATAATACTGTACACTTATTATTTTACACGCTTAAGGTTTGTGAAAATACCTTTCTTTCTCTCCTGCGCTTCTGTTAACCTGTCTTCTCACAAGTCGTTTCGTCAGTAAAATGGTTTATATAAAAAAAAAAAGCAAAGGTCTTTTTTTTAAGTTTTGTGAGAACACATTTTTGTTAAAATCAAAATATTTTTGTCGAATTGATTTCACTACCACTTGATTCGCGGTAAAAGCATGGTACAGTATTATCTACTACCGGTATGGTATTTATTTTATAAAGAATTAAAAAAATCGATAAATCGTTTTCCAAAAGCAAAATTACAATCGCCAAAAACCATTAGAAAAATAATAGCAAAATGCCCTAAATACCATATCCAATTTTGAAAAAGTAATTAAAAATGTAACAAAAAAATTACTTTCCCCTTCCCTTTCCCTCAAATAAAAACCAGTAAAGATTTATTCTTTAAAAATGTGAATAATTCTCTTATTAATATTTTAAAATTACCATTATTAATTTTTTTTTTTGCCTATTTATTTACATTGTTTAGTATACAATGAAAACGTCATGAGTGTTTTAACTTGTTAGAAATGCTGTATAACAGTTGTACCATAGCCAATGGTTGTAGCCTGCATTATTATATCATTGATTGAATTCAATTATCGTATTTTAAAATCGTATGTTTTATCGATCGACTTTAACTATTTGTCAAACTCAATTAGTTGCACTCATTAGAACTTATTTTTAAGTATGAAATAAGTTTAATGAATGAAATTTAGCCTATTTAGAGTTTAGCGTTGCTTTAAGTTTAAGGTTGGATGAGGGCTTCAAAGTTTTATTATTTTTTAAAAATATGGTTTTAGTATTTATTGATAGCTAGTTTTAAAAGAATAAATTTGCGAGTATATGCGTTATGTTAGAATAATAATAGTTTAGTGAATATTTTATAAAATTTATTAAGCGTGTACATTTAAAAACAAATACACACGTACATGTTAGATTAAAAATCTTAATTTTCTCATTGTAATCATACTGTTACTGTAGGCCTATACAATACTGTAATTCATAATTATCTAATCAATTGTTAATTAGTGCGTGCGATTGGCTGATGACGAACTAATCGACGTACAATTATTCGATTTGTAATTACATTCCGCATCACGTTCAACTTGCGCAACACTATCATCAAATTTAGATTTCCAGTGCGAAATGACGGTGAATCCGCCGACACTTTTGTTGCATCCACCCCCGCTTTTAGTGCACTCTGCAGCGGCGTCTTCCATAAGTGCGCAGCATTGACTCACAGATACCTCAGTTTTGTAACATCTTTCCTTATTAATTTTTTTATTCACCGCTTTATTAATGAATACTGGACATGTCAAGTGCGATTCCGCAGTGTTTTCTTTACACCGGCCTTCAGTTTTTAAATTGTTTTTCAATAGTTGTTGGCCAGCATTTTGACAGAATTCTTTCACTCGTACGTGGTTATTATTTTGATTTTTATTATTTAAATCTAAGTTGGAGATTAACGATTTGACGCGCTGTTTCTGGCTCTCTATTTGCGCTTGATTAATGTTTATGGGCTTATTAATAGCCGCTGATGATAATTTCGTGATCGTCACGGCTTTGGAATTGGTGAGGAAAGGGTTTTCCCAGTCGAAAGGATCCGTTTCTTTCACTCGATGACGCTTCATGCTCTTCTTAAACACCGAAATCAGGCCAACATAATCGGGTTTTATTCCATAGGTTACCGAGTTTAAGATGTTTATAAATTGTTGGAATTCGTTTGGCAGGCACTTTAAAAAGTGTTGGTGATTGTAGCTTTCTTTCTTCATTCCTACATCACTCTTATCCTTCAGATTTCTCCACGGTAATTCCCCACTTATAAATTCCACCAGCATGTAAAACAGGGACCATAGATCGTCTTGACAACCCATTTCCTAGTTAATAAAATTTAATATTCAGTACAGTATTATATTTTGTAATATTAGAATATTATTAACGGTTAACCCGTGTTGAGCGCTTCGTACGTTAACGCTATTAATCAGCATCTACCCACATGGGATTATTAAAATTCAAGAACTAAAACTTGTTTTAACTATACTGTAGGCTAGTAGTTTAAATTTGCATCGTGTTCTAGAAAAAAGGTTAACTAAAATTTTACTTGAATAAATTTAATCTTTTTTTTACAAACTTTTGCTCCCCCCCCCCCCCCCTCCTCTCCCGTTTTGTTGCGACTGTAACAATGATAGAAAATAACATTAATTTGTGTGGATGTTTTGAATGTGTGTTGAAGTAAATGTAAGCCAACTTAGCAATTGTAATATAACTAAATACAATATAAATTACTTTCCATGTTATGAAACGCACATCTACGGATGTACGTGCGATGTACGTGCGAAACGCACGTAGATCTATTATTACAGAAAACAACAAAATAAGAAAATAATTTTTCCTTCTTCATAAAAAGCTATTATTATTAAAAAAGAAAGAGCGAATTGAGTAAAGGGAGTGTATGCGTCAAATAAGAGTGATTGCTGTAGGTTGGAAATGAATGACCGTATAAATAACTTTGTAATAGCAAGAACACAAAAGTTTGACGTAATTCATAATATTATATTAAAAAAAACGTTTTTAACTAATTGACATTTGAGAAACACCCCTTATTTACACATTCGCACTACTCATTCCTTTTTTACATTAGATTACCTTTCAACGTGTCTTTTTTGCATTTGATTTGATGTCAGGTAATCGGCCTTTTTTTACCTGTTCAATATAAAATACTGGCTCTTACTTGCTCTTACTGTAGCGCAGGATTGAAAAATGCAAATTTTTTTCATTGAAAGTTTAAGAGAAACTACAATAAGTAGAAATAACTTAAATCACCGGTACAGTAGATAAAAGGTTTAACTAATGTAAATAGAACTGAATTCATAAACTAAATTTATTAAAATGTAAATTTTTGTGGCAGCAAAAAAAAAAAAAATATTCCATTAAACAAGATCAGATTTCCTCAAACGAGATTTAGTAAAATTGCAACTTAAAAATCAAAAGAAAAGTGAGGTAAAAGAAGAAAATTACATGCATAAACGCACGCATGCGCTAGTCGGTCAACCAAATTAAAATGCTAATTATTTTTATGGAGTATTTTATCGAATTTATTTGCTTTTCTGTTTTTATTTTGACAAAATACACGTATTTATAACAATAATTGATTTTTGTTTCACTTATTAACGAGAGTGTCACATTAGTTTCGGCGTCATTTGAGCTCTGTGTTTGATTTCGTTTAATGGTTACCATGTGATCACCACTGCATGAGATCCTCAAACGCCTAAAGTGCCAACTGATTGCGTCACAAAAACTGCAACAAAAAATTATTCCAACACTTTTTTCATTGTTGTTTTTGTTATCGGTTGTCACACGAAAAAAATTGCATTTTTTTTCACTATCTTTTTTCATCATTCTGTCCATCTATTTGAATGGGGAGGGGGGAGGGAGAGATGGCTTTGCCCTTTTCCGTCTAGACGTGTCATGCATTCACACTCTATTAAATGCGATTAAGATATATAGTGATCAAGCGTACAGTTTTGACTGACCAGCGGTCAATGAATGATATTGAAACGTGTGTGACACGCGCAGTCATTACGAATTAAACGAGTGCCGGTACAAATTGCAGGTGAAAAAATGTTGTTTACACCAATGTATACAAAAACAAAAAAAAAAACTTATTTTATTTGATATTTTTTTCATCTTCGATTGTACCGGTTTTAGGGTAGAATTCTTTAATCAATCGATAGTTTTTCTCAGGTGAACACTTTTTTTTTTTTTTTTTTTTTAATAAAAAGTGTAAATATCACGCAAAAAACGTAAAATAATATCTGATGTTAACAATTGAAGATATTATTCTAATATTTCGTTATTGCCAGATTTCTAAAATTGGATTACGTGGCATACATAAAAATTAGTAAATTTAATATAGCTTAGTTAAACTGCTATCTATCTGCAATCTCAATTTGCTTCAATATAGCTAAAGCTAACATTAATCTCATGGTTACATAAATCTTATTTAAATAATGTTGTCTTGAATTTTTGGTACAAGAAAAAAAGAGATTTTATTAAGTGACATAACTAGTCAAGCAAGTTGCAAAACTTCTTTTTAAAACTTGTGTTAGTTTTGTACAAATTTACAAATGATTTGTGCAAACTCTAATCGATAGCAACTACAAGGATTAGCCGTATGCATCAATAAAATGAGATCAGAAGTTTAAAGGAGGACTTGGTGCAATTAAAAGTATATTTCGTTTACCTTATTTTTGTGAGCGTTGATCGAGGCGTATCTGATAGTTCCACGGAATCCAACGAGCGATCGCGGCGGACGCCAATCACCATTCGCCGTGGTATATTTACGAGCCAATCCAAAATCAAGCATGAAAACGTTACGCCGATTATAAGGCGTTCGACCCATAGCAAAGTTTGACTTGAGACAAAAATAAACGTAAATAAAGCAATAATTATTTATTTAGAAAATCAAATCAGCTAAATAATATTTACCGGTTTAATATCTCTGTGTAAATAACCAGCTTCGTGTATATTTTTAATCGCTTTGATAATTTGATATCCTAAGCGTAAAGTTGTACTGAGAGAGAATGTTTTACTTGGTCGACTTCTTCTCAAATCTGCTAAGTTTCTTCCTTGAAGTTGCATCACCAAATAATTGAATCGTTCATTTCTTCCATAACTCAACAATTGGCAAATAGGCTGTTTTCCTAAATCAATAATCAATTTAGTACCATTATTATTAACAAAATAATACAATTAATTGATTTTAAAATTGATTTTTTTTATTTATAATTGTTTTATTTGGGGGGAAAAAATAATTGATTAATTTAGTACTGTAATTATTAAAAACCTTGCAGTCTTTTGAGCACTGCTACTTCCATTTTCAGTACTTGTTTCGATTGTTTGACGGCTTCTAATTTTAGCGCGACCAGCCCATTGCTAATTAAATCCAAACCCTCGTATACTTCTCCGAATCCACCTTTGCCAATTTTCTTTTTCTTCAATACAATAATGGAAAAAAAAACCATTAGTTTAAGCGGTTAGCCCCTTACCGGTGTTTTCTCAGACATTTAACTTTTTGCAATAAAAGCATTAGGGAAAATTAAAATGAGCTTTACTTACTTTTTCTGTTGAGAAAATAGAACAACTTAATCGCAAACATTTTAAATCAACTCTTTATCTTTCTTCAATACTTTAGAAAATTTGAATCGGGTTTTTTGCATAATATTAATAAAGCGCATTAACTTTGTTTTTTGAAAAAATAGTTGTTTTGCTTAGTTGCATTAGTAATGTAGCCTACATGTACTGCATAATAATTATTTTAATAATTTTATTAGTGTTGGATCGAAGGACTGTTAAATGAAAAAGTTGTAACAGTTTTTCTTATTTTATTTTATTTTTTTATTTATTTGTTTTCGAAAGCGAAAAAAATTTTTCTTGTACAAATTTTTTTTACTTCAACATTGATTTTTTTTGCTCATTTTTTTTCTTTTTTTGTATTTTCATTTCCCTCCCTCAATAAATAGAATTTGCCATTTACCACTTTCCATCGTCCGTTGATGTAGTCTCCCGGTTCCAGCAAACTGTCGCCGGAAGTAGAGAGGGCGAGGTGTTCCAACCATTCGTTCCGGTCCATTTCAGTGCATTTCCTTTTTTCGTATTCATTTTCTACCGCTTCGTTTCCATCCGAATTGTGATAACTGCGAAATTTTATTCATTATTGAGAGTCACACGAGGGGTACGGTAGTAATAAGGTGAAGGGGGAAAAGATGAGTGTTTGTTCGGGCTCCTCAGAAGCTTTTAAACACGTGCGTGGGATTTATGAAGGGGATGGAGGTAGCACGTGATTTCGTGTGCCAACGTGATTTCATAACATCCAAATTCATCATCCGTATCATTAGCCTGGGTAAAAGGCTAAAGGGGAAGATGGGGTGGGAGAAGGAGAAAAGGTAAAAACAAAAGGTGATGTCATCTAAAACCCTGAGAATCAATATCACCGATTGCTTTTTCGTTTCTGTTTTGTATTCATTATATGCCTACTTTTATTTCCCTGTTCAAATTATTAAAAAAAAATTACTTACCGGTATTTCTTAATTTTTTTAAAAAAACATCGGTGCATGTACCGGTAAAATTTGTTATCGATAAAAAATTCTAATTGAAGGAAAAAGTAAATTATAAGGAAAATAAGGGCAAACAAAATTATATTAAATAGTGAAAATGGTGTTTTCTGAGTTTTTAAAGCTCTTTAAGCTGAATTATTTTGCTTTATTTCAAACCATCTTTTTTCGTAATGTCTCAGTTTTATATACCGGTACTACGATTTTACTTGTGTGTTCCAACCACAACAAAAGATTTAATAAAAGTTTTTTTTTAAAAAAAAGAAAGAAATACATTTTTATTGAAAAATTATGACTTTGCGAATGCGATAACCATTTTTTTTTTAGTTGCTAAATCTTTGCTCGCGCGATGTTCTGAAAATTAGTTTTGCTAAATACATACAAAACCTTAATTCAATTTTGAATCTTAAAAACTATAAATTTATTGGTAAATAACTCAAGTTACAAATCTACACAATGCAGAAACAATACGGATTTATGAGGTCATGACGAAAGTTTAAACACTGCATTATTAATTAGAAATTGACGAAACAAGTACAAGTGCATAAAACAAAATAGAAAGATTTAAAAAAAAAAATAATAATAAAATAGAAACTATATTAAAGCAATAATTTTTTTAAAGGATAAAATGAGTATAAAAACTTGCATAGCTTTATAGTGTTTAATAAAAAATAAATGACATTTTTTGTTAAATTTTAAACAATTCACTTACGTAAGTAGATGCTTAGCCAAAGGTCCGATGAGTATGTCAGCATAGGCCACTCGTACACAAGCCATCGGTTCCCATTCAAAAACCTCTTCTAAACAGGTACAGAATGATGCAGAAAGAGAAATCTTCTCACCAGGTACAGTAAGGGAAAACCCAACGCCAGGGGGAGCTTTGCACTGAGGAGGGTGTTGATTAGCGGAACGTCGACTGGGGTGGTATGTGGTAAATGGGAGACTTTTATTTTCTCTTTCCCACTGGGTAATAAGCTTTTTTCGCAATCATCTCGACTCCATTTCGAGTTAAATATTTAATGCTTGAAGCTATTGTTTGTGAGGGAAGATTCAAAGGTGCAAAAGACAAGTTGTGATACGCCCAACAGCATTGCCCCTCTATCATTTACGTGATATTCATTATTAGAACTCACTTCAAAGTAAATATTACGTTCGATATAATTATTAATTAGAAGAATATATTATTAACCAGACCCATAAAAAAATTAATTTATATAAAAAAAAAAAAAGAAACGGAAGTTTATTCGATTTTTTTTCTTTTGACTACCTATTCGCCACGAACCGGTATACTGTAATATGTACATGGATTTATATAATTGATTTTCTGTCAGCTGGTGAGGATGTTATTAATTATTTCTTCCATTTTGCGAGTAATTAATGAAAAATATATAGTGTATTTAAATAAGCATTTTTTTTATTCGATTACTTTACAGCAGTAAATAATTAATAAGAACTTTACTTTTTCAATTAAATTTTTTTTAAATATATTTTAAAAAAGGTTTTTTTTTTATTAAAAAAAAACTTTTAAGGCATAAGTTTAATATGCATTGCTAATAAAATAATGATGATTTAATTTTGAGCAATAATTATTGTAATCAAGAGATTGTATTTTGTTAGTGAAGAGAGTGCAATAACCTTGCGTTATCTACCTCCACCACGTGTGCGTGACGTAATCTATCCTTTCCTATTCTGTTACGTGCGTTTTATTTGAAAGGGCGAGACGACTAATCTGAACAGCAGATAGTGTTTCTCGGATATCATAGGGCACCCACAGTGCTTAAGGGCATTAAATTATGGTACGCCCGATATCCACAGAAGAACTGTAGAGCTAATAAAACAACTAACCTTCGCATACTTGCATTAACAAATTCATTTTGTTTACCAAAATTTTTTATTATTTATCCTATAAAAAATAAAATGCAAAAAAAAAATAATAATAATAATAATAATATTAAACGTGTGTTTTTCGAACTTTGTCCTTTGCATAATTTATGCAAGTGTGACCCCCCGTAGAAATAACAGGAAAATGTAAAGTGATTTAAATGGCATCGATCACTTTACCCAAAATGGCTTGCATTGCAATGAATAATTGGTCTCTATCAAACTTTTCTACAGTAATTGCGGTATACAGTGTATATGATTTTATACTAAACTATAGACAATCATTAGTCAATTATTTTAAACGCTTTTCAAACATTTATCAAGTTTACAGTATTTAACTTCAATCTTTATACTAACCTTTTAAAAAATAAATAGGCCTACTTGCAGCCAAATCTAGTTTCTTAATCTAGTTACAAAACTCTAAAATTTTAAATACTATAGCTGCTGCTTGGTATACAGTAGCGGTTTCTAATTACAAATTTTAAATTATTAATTGCTCATTAATTAAAGCGTTCTCGTTTTTAATTCCAAATTTGATTCGAAACGGCATCAAATTTAAACTTATCAGGAAAAAGTGGACAAAAGGATTTTTTCCCATTATTGTAAATAATTATACTGAAAAAGCAACAACTTTCAACTTTTACCAATAAAAAAAAAAAATAATAATAATTTATGTCAGCCAAGTGTGACTTTTAAATCATGTTTATTCGGATTTTATTTTGCTTCCATTTGATTTTTGTGTCGATCTATGGAAAGGTTCCACCACAAGTTATGCCTCCATTTTTAATAGGTAGGTTCCATCACACCATGCGTCATAACTTCTTTTTATTTGCATGTTTGTTTTTTTTTCTTAATTTAAGGTGTGGGTAACAAACATCCATTATGTCCGAAATATGTATTTGCTGCTCGTTGCATTCCATGTTGTGATGAAAAAACGATGTTCTGTCCATTATACCTGGTGTGTTGTGCAACTCATGATTCGGCCATCAGTTGTTGTGTTCCCCCCAAAAGAGTTCAATGGGGTAACACGGGATAATAAGATCTATTTCACTCTTCCACTCATTTATAATATAATAAATAAACTATAAATTAAATTTTTGAAGCAAACTATTTTTTTTTTTCGCGCTGCATATAATGCTACATCACCGATTTGAAACGCGAAACGGACATAGCATTAACACACAGGGATTAACATTTTACACCATTTCTGCAACCCCATTCCAGCATGCTTGAGAGACTTGCAAGGGTTTTCTCTCACACTTTTCTTTTACACATTTTAAGACTTTGATGGATCCGCTTCCAAACCATTGTGGTTAAAATTGTAAATTTGAATCATTAAAATGCAACAGTTAGTTCCAAATAGAATTGTTTGCATTTACCAGAGTGGCATTGAAGTAGTTTAGTGGGTAGATAGTTATTAATATCTCTGGAAAAATTAAAAAAAGTAATTGACAAAATTATTTATAATATTAACCTTAAAATAATATAAACTATAAATAATTTTAAAACATTAATTTTACTAAACTGACGATTAAAAACATTTATTTTTAATTTTATAATTTCGTTTTCAAAATTTAAATTTGTATTTTAAAGTAGACTTTCCTGACATTTTTATTGTGAAAAATGAAACAGCTGTGTGACGTTAGAGCTGAAGGTTTGGTGTCGTCATGATAATACAACTGACTTTGACAAAAAGGAAACGCCGTTACCATAGACACGATAATGCATAAACAAACCTGAAACATTACAAACTGCAAACTACCAAAATGGACGAATTTTATTTGGCTTTGAGTTATTTTAGAAGGCGAAAATTTGAAGAATGTTCTGATATTTGCACTAAGCTTTTGGAAAAAAATCAATTTGATCAGGTAACTAATTATTGAATAATTTAAAGTTGTTTTTTAGTCTTAAAAGTGGCCCGCGCGTTTTGTTTTTCTTTATTGGTAACATTTCATACGCATCAAAAAACTTTATTTTATTATTTTTGTTTATTTAGATATTAATCAATCTAACTTTGTTACCGGTATTAATTTTTATTTAAAAATACGTTGCGTTATTAAAATGTAGCGAATGATTTATGGTAGATGCTTTAGATGTATTTATTTGTCAGTAAAAATAAAGGGAATAATAAATTATTACAGTTTAATATTTTTAGGCGGTATGGGTCTTAAAAATGCGAGCTTTAACTGAACAAGTGTATGTTGATGATGCAGAAGTGGATGAAGATGGAATTGCCGATTCACTGTTGGATGACAGTACAATAGCCCAAATTCCCAGACCTGGAACTTCATTAAAGACCCCTAAAACTTCAAGCAGCAGTCATATACAATCTTTTAGGTCTTACAAACTTACATTATTTTATATAACATGGAGTAATAATTACAATATTATAAATAATAATTCGTTTAAAAATTATATTATTTAGACCAACATCAGCATCTGGCCGTCCATTGAGTGGAATTATTCATCTAGGTTGCAAAACTAGCGCATCTTCATCCTTGGAGCAGGCACTTAAAACTCCAAGAACAGCTCACACCGCTCGTCCAGTTACGTCAACTTCCGGTAGATTTATTAGATTAAGATCGGTAATATGATTTTGTTATAAATTTATTAAAGTATTTAATAACTCGAGTTTTTCTAATTTTTTTTTATTTAGGCTTCGACTGTTAGTTCTCCAGATGGACCATTCATTAATTTAGCTAGGCTTAATGTAGCAAAATATGCATCGAACAATTGTGTTGCTAAACATTTGTTTGATTATATTTATTATCATGAAAATGATTTTAGAATGGTAAAGATTTAGTACCATAATTATAATAATTTTTTTTTAAAAAAATTAAGTTAATTATTTGTTTTTTGAAGGCTTTGCGATTGGCCGCAGAAGCAACTCAACAATGTCAATTTAAGGATTGGTGGTGGAAAGTTCAAATTGGAAAATGCTATTACAAGTAGAAATTAAATTGCTCTTCAAATATTTAATAAAAGCCCGATGTTGTTGCTATTAATAGGTTAGGATCGTTGAGAGATGCGGAAAAACAATTTCTATCTGCAATAAAGCAACAACCAATGATTGAAACATATTTACATTTAGCAAAGGTTTGAAATTAAAATAACAATTATTATTGAATCACCAATATATTTTAATTTTCTGGAGTTGTTGGTAGATATATTTAAGAATGGACCAACCTTTAACAGCTGTAGAAATTTATAACACTGCGCTAGAAAAATTTCCCAATCAAACTACATTGCAAATTGGATTAGCAAGAATACATGAGGTAGCCTACCGTATTAATAAACGATTAATACTAAATGTATTTCAATTTGTGTTTGTTATGAAAACAGGCAATGAATGACTTAGTGACATCTGTTGCCACTTATAAAAATATACTCCAAAATGATGCTATTAATGTGGAAGCAATTGCATGTTTAGCAACTCACCATTTCTACAGCGATCAACCAGAAGTGGCTATGAGATATTACAGGTGCATTACATCAGTAAAAATGAAAATTTTAAATAAATTATTTCTTCTTTGTACAGGAGGCTTTTACAAATGGGCGTTTACAACAGTGAAATTTTTACTAATTTAGGCCTTTGTTGTTTTTATTCTCAACAATTTGATTTATCTTTAATTTGCTTCGAAAAAGCTTTAAATTTAACTAATGATGATGTTACTCGAGCTGAAATTTGGTACAACCTCAGTCATATTGCAATGGTACAAACACATTAGAATAGTATAATAATATTAATTACGTTAATTAATAATAATTGTTTGGTCAATAGAGCGTTGGAGACCTTAATCTTGCTCAACAATGCTTGCGGTTAACTTTAATAATGAATGGTGACCATGCTGAAGCTTATAACAATTTAGCCTACTTGGATTACAAGAGGAAATTTGTTAGTCAGGTAGCCTATTTATTACAAATTGATTTATTTAAAATAACTGTGATATAAAAAGTTATTTCTATTAGTCTAAAGCTTTACTGCAGTCTTCTTTAAATCTTGGACCACATTTGTATGAACCTCACTTTAACTTAAGTTATCTGAGTGAAAAGTTTGGAGATGTCCAAAGCAGTTTTCAAATGGCTAACAAGTCTTTAGAAGTGTTCCCAGAGCACACGGATTCCAAAGCCGTTTTAATTAAGATAAAAGAAAAACTTTCTTCACTTTAATTAATTTCAATTACCGGGCATTTATTTATTAAGCCATTTAAAGATATTAACAACCGTATAATTATTTATTTTGTTACATAATATACAGTACCGCGTTATTACCTTTGAAATATGTATATTTTATTTATTTCCTGAAAATTAAAAACAAAAAAAAAATGCAACTGTAAACACAAACAAATTTTGCGCCGTAAAATGGCAGCGCCCTCTATTGATAATTAATTAAACTAATCATTTATTAGATTGGACCAAGGAATTGGACATAGCAATCGGTGTATTTAATGAAAATCGTGAACCGGTTTGCATTATTTCTGCTGTTGTCAAAGATACCAAAAGATAATAATTGTTTCGGCCCTTATTTTATTATTCATTCACGTGTATTGTATAATGCAAGTTATAACAATGTATTGAACGTAAGTATTGACATGTAGCTGCTATTGTATCATTTATGCATGTCGGAATATTAAATCCAAGATTAAACTAAAATGCTTGTTTGTTTTTTTTTAGGGCGGTTAAAGATTTTTATTAAGAAATCCCGGTATCAAAAGTAAACCAGTTTGAAAAAATGGATTCAAATTTATTGAATCTGAATGATGATGAGGAAGAAGAAGAGTTAGATCTGTTTCACCAAAAAGATTTACCTCTGCTCAGTTTCCCCTTACTCGAACAACTTCGCGCTCAAGGAAGATTAGTAGATGTCTCACTAAAGGTTTCTTCGAACTTAAATATATTTTTTTTTATTAAAACAAAGTATTAGGCTATAATGATAAGTGGTAATGTTTTATTGCTTGCGTATACAGATAAACGACCATGTTTTCATCGCTCATCGTGTTGTATTGGCAGCCACAATTCCTTATTTCCACGCTATGTTCACTCACGATATGGTGGAGAGTAAACAATCCGAGATAACATTACAAGGAATCGATGCAAAGTAAACAATCTTCTTACATAAATAATGAGTAGGCTACACTTTGCCACTTGACATTTCCCCCCACACGATACGTTGCGTTAATATGATTACTGTATTATTACTATAGTGTTCAATGCATTTTATAATAACTTATGGGTCAATAATTATTCCATTAATGTTATACTGTACTGTTAATATGTATAATATGAATAATTTGATTATACTATTATACCGTGAACTTGAGGGATGCAACTTTTTAATGAATGAGGAATGGTTGTGTTCTTTTGTAATATTATTTTCTAGTTACTGTACTTTTAACTTTCAATAAGAATTTATTGAGCGCTTATGGTTGGGAATGGGTCATATTGGTTTATTGAACAGACACGGTAATTAGTTATTAAAATTAAAAAAACAGCTAAAATTAATAGAGCCGAACATTATTTTCATAAAATGTTTTGTGTATTGTGTAAAGCAATATCAAATACTGAAGAACTGTAATATAATGTTTATAAGTTTCAAAAAAATAATTTTATACTTTTGGTGATTTTATTGTTCTCATCATAATTATTATTATTTTAAGAGGAACTCAAAACCTACAGTACCTAATATGATAAAGTTTATTCATTGTGCCAATAGTTTATATTTAATAACATTTTTTATTGTTAACTTTAAAATATAATATAATTTAAATATATTTTTTTTTTGCAGTGCTTTGGAATCGATAATTAATTTTGCATATTCTGGGAAAATTACTATGAGCGCTTTGAATGTTCAGTCCCTAATTGTGGCAGCTTCATATTTGCAAATGGATCAAATTCGTGATGCATGTTGCAACTTTCTTAAAAAACGGTTATTTTACAATTAATATACTGTAATAATAAATAAAAGCTTATTAAATGTTTGTTATTAAATTATTATTGTTTTAGGTTGAAGCTGAACAATGTTTTAAGCACTTTACAATTTGCGGATTCACTCGGCTGTGTCACTTTGGTTGAAGCTGCAAATAAGTACATTTTTAAGCATTTTGTTCAAGTTTCTCAATTGGACGAATTTCTATCGCTGCCATTCATAGACGTTTTAGAAATTATTAGTAGCGACGAGTTACATGTGACAAACGAAGAACAGGTTTACTTTTTGATCATTTTGTGATCATTTTAATAAAAACAGTCTTGTTTTATAGGTGTTTGAAGCTGTAATGCATTGGGTAAAAAAAGACGAAATTACTAGGAAGGATTACTTGCCAGATTTACTGACAAAAGTTAGAATGCCACTTTTAACTCCTAATTATTTGACAGATCGAGTGGCGACCGAGGAACTTATTCGAACGTCTCACAAATGCCGGTAAGATATTTACGAAGTGATCGGGATTAATTTAAAGAAAGCTAGCGATAGTAAACTGCGTACGCTTTTTCATGTCTAGTTTTTTAATTAATCGTTTGAAACGTCGGCGACAAATTTTATTTGTATCTATAAACTTACAATACAGTATTTTGCTTTAGCGATATTTTGGATGAAGCTAAAGATTATTATCTTATGCCTGAACGTCGTCCTTTGTTACAAAGTTTTCGAATAAGACCTCGATGTTGCAACGATATCGTAGGAATGATTTATGCAGTTGGAGGATTGACTAAATCCGGTAATTTCACCAAATAAAATTAGTGATTTTAAATTGTATTATCTATTCATACAGGAGACTCAATTAGTACCGTTGAAGTATTTGATCCCATTGTTGGACGATGGCAAATAACAGAATCCATGACTATGCTCAGGAGTAGAGTTGGAGTTGTAGTGCTAAATAATAAAATGTACGCTATAGGGGGTTACAATGGCCAAGAAAGATTGCGAACGGTGGAAGTTTTCGACCCAGCTACAAAATCTTGGAGCAAAGTTGCACAAATGCACTGCAAAAGAAGGTATAATGGTCTTAATTTGAAACTCATTGTAGGTGCTACAAAACTATAAAAACATCAACCGTTTTAATGAAATGTTTTAAAGCATTATGCTTAGATTTAATTCTAACAGGTTATTTTTTATCAATTTTGTTAGTGCTGTTGGTGCTACTGTTTTGGATGGAAAGATCTATGTTTGCGGAGGTTACGACGGAATTTCATCTCTTAATTCAGTAGAATGCTATAATCCTGAAAAAAATGAGTAAGGCAAAACATTTGAATAGCTCGGGTAAAGCAAAATAAGTGTCATTTAACTTTTAAGGGTATAATTAGTTTAAAACAATAACATCGATCTGAGGATCTAGATTTCTGCTAGATGAGTAAAATCGATTTGAGTTTAAATTTTAAGGCGAAAACTATAATGATAATGTACAGTATAATAATTATTTCATTTCTGTGGAAAGTCTTTAAATGTAACGCATTACACCTGCGAAAAACTTAAAATTGTTGTTGTGTTTCGAAATATCAGGATAAACGTAACATAGTTCATATTTAACTTTTATTTAACAGTCGTAACAATACGTTATTGTAATCGACCTACTCAGTCCAGCCGATAGTCGGATAATAATGAACAAAGTCTCAGTCTCATTTACATAACGAAACTCCTCGAACCAATTAATTATTCAATTCTTAATCCCTTCTGTGATCTTTGATCACCACAATTGTATATTGTTGACTAACGCTACTTATTCAGCTAATTAATTTAATATTTTAAATGAATTGAATAGTTTTTATTTGCGTTCATTTTTGAGTTGGAATTTCTAATTTTTGTAGTAAGGTCGATTGCTAGGGTATGTAGTTAATCAAAGTTCAAATATTTTTTTTCGTGTAATTCCACCGGATAGTCCAACAATGATGCACAATGGTTTAAAGGTAACACAGGAAGTTATCAAATTTATCGAGTCAGAATACTGTAACCGTAAAGTTTTTCGTCACTTTAAAAGAATGTAATAATTATTATGCGTTTGCACTAGCTTCATTTCCCTGGGCTTTTCATTCATGACCATTAGCGTTATTATTTTTAATGTTAATCACTGTTTCCATTTACTAATCTAGATGGTCATTAGTGAGTTGCATGTCTAAACACCGCAGTGCGGCAGGGGTCACGACTCTCAACGGTTGTATTTACGCGATTGGTGGACATGATGGTTTATCAATTTTTGATTCAGTAAAATGTTTTTAAAAATTTAAAAATATTAATTTTATTAATTGTAGTCTAATATTTTAGGTTGAACGCTACGATCCTCAGATAGGTCTGTGGTCTCCAGTCACTTCTATGTTGACTAAACGATGTCGTTTAGGTGTCGCTACATTAAAAGGTAAACTTTATGTGTGTGGTGGATATGATGGATCAACCTTTTTAAGAACTATGGAAGTGTTTGATTCTGTTTGCGGACACTGGACTCACGTCGCACCTATGAACGTCACGCGAAGTCGTGTGGCGTTGGTCTCTAATTACGGTCAGTTGTACGCGATCGGAGGTTACGATGGGCTTTCAAACTTAAGTACGATGGAAACGTACAACCCAGATTTAAATTTTTGGAACTTCTGTGCTTCAATGAGTGCTCACGAAGGTGGTGTAGGAGTAGGAGTGATCCCGTTAATGTGATGATGACTACTGAAGAGGTAAATTTATTAAGTCACGCCAAAAAATGTTAGTTACACTTTGTTATTTTGTGAATGTTAGATCTTTAACGTTATTTTGATTAGCAAAAACTTTGTTAACAGAATGATTACAATGTGGAAACTTAAAGTTTCTTCGACATTGATTACTATGACAATATTATTGTTTTTGTCGTTAGTGATGCGAAACTTTCTCTCAGAACCAGAGCAGAAAAAAAAAGGCATTTTAAGGCAGGTTAAGAAACTGTTCTTACTTAGTAGTAGCACTGGCCATTCCGCAATTCGAGCAGGGTTATTTTTTTTTATACCGTAAATTTAATCTTTTTAATTTCTAGGGTTAATTTCACTTCGTTTAGCTTTTATACTAGCCCGAGGCAATAACTTTATCTACCGATAAGCACTGGATACGTAGATTACAGTCAACATACAGATCCTACTGTAAGTGGCTGACTAATTTATTCTGTGATGCACTTGTCGCCGAGAATTCGCATACCCGTCAACTTCTTATGAAGAAAATCAAATTTAATTTTTCCATTGATTTAAAATAGAAGAAATGTATTTCTAAATGTTATTAGTGCAATATTATTATTTTTGTAGGGAAGAACAGAAACTAGATTCAACTATGAAAATCTAGGATCGTAGGCACTAGCTACAACATTTTCAAAGTGAGAGAATTTTTGTACGGCAAGCGGTGTGGTAATACATAACATTGATGCTTAATTTTTTTTTAATTAGTAAAAATTCTATAAATATAAAACTGTTGCAATATATTATAATACATATAATTACTTATACAATGTTATCAAAATATTTATGCTTATAACTATATAATTATTATAATATTAAAGATCTATAGGTGCTTCATTCAATCCTATCTTTAATGAACACTAAACATAAATGTTGGTTTTTAAACTGTATTACTATAATTTTATTTCCACATTAAGTACAGTAGATGCTAGAAGGATGTTTTAAAGAAATTTCTTGCCACAGTTAGCTACACAGCAACAATACCAGCTGCTTTTTTTTCCTGGGAGCAACAATTTATTTGTTTTTTAAGTTTTATTTTTTCTTAAAAAGTGATTAAAACTCGTCTGGTCACTAATGAGGTGAAATTTGAAACCTTATTGTGAAAGTATCGTAAACATTCTAAAGTCCATAAAGATATTGAAAATAGCGAGGACTATAAATTACAACCCGTCCAAGTTTCGAAATATTAGTAATAATGCAATACGTTTGAAGTAGCATAGTTTAATAATTGCACTTGGGAACAGAAAATTTGTAAAAATTAGGAAAAATTGATAATTTTCTTTTGAAGTTTAAAATTATTTTTTTTATCAACTTAATTATTAATTTTAATTGATTTAGGTTGAAATGTTTATACATTTCGTTGATTTTTACTTGTGCAATGTGGACTATTGCAACGTCTTCAACTGAAGTAGGATTATGATTGTTAGAATTTCATTTATTTATTTTTTTGATATTTAATTAATTATGAAGATAAATCTATAAGTACAAGTAGGCCTACCAGTACTAAATTTTTATGCAATTAACGTTATTTTTACAACGCATCTTAAAATTATTTGAAACATTTGAATCTCTTTAAAACTGTTTTAAGGAAGGAATATGAAATTAGTTAAGGGATGTAAGCATGGGGCCAAAAAATACTCGTACACACTTTATAATCAACAGTAAGGCAGGGAGTGTACTAAAACAGAAGTTATAAATATTAATAATGTTATATAAAATTATGTCACGAATTCTGACAATAATTTTAATCAACTCCAATGATACAAATTACACTATTCGTGACCTCAGGTCAATCACGACATAGTTTATTCATACCCGATATTCGATTTTAAATAAATTGGAAAATTATTACTTTAAAAATAATAATATAAGTTTCTATTAATTTGAAAAAATCAAACTAAATTAATTTAAAAATAATATAAAAAAAGTTAAATTAAGGAATGAAAATAATTTTTTTTTAAAACTGATTTGTAATTAGAAAATCAATCAAAAGTAGCCATAAAATCTAATAAAATAAAGCAACTGAGTAGCAATATGTATTATTAGTGGTAAAAAATTAATATATGGCGCTTTGCGATATTTTTGCCCTGGAGGCCGCTTTAGTTTTCAATGCCCCCTAAATTCCGATTTATTTAATTTTGCGCTGAGAAATAAATTTTTCCTAAAAATAAAATAAATAAAAATAAAATAATCTTATAGCTCCACATTTTTAGGATAACACTTTTTGTAGGCTTACAATTATCAATACACGATAAAAAGAATGACTTCATACGCTTTTTGCTTGCGCATTGGGCATGTCTAAGGCCATCACTGCTTGCGGTTGTTCCTTCTGGGAACATTTGCAGATTGATAAAGTTCTAGTCACTGGTCTGGTTTGCGATTTTTGTTTGCGAATTGGGCTTGTGCAAAGGTCCGTGCTACATCTGTTGTTGTATTTTTAAATGCAATAACTGAAGTTTGATGAGGGCCATGGGCCATCACTGATTGTTGTTATTGAAGTACTGAACAATTTATCATAGAAATTTATTGCATGCATATTTACCAGTACATTGTTTAGGAAACTCCTACTGTATATTATTGGTCTGATACGGTATTCGTCATGTTTGATTTTTTTTTAATGTTGATTCCATATTCGTCCAGTTTTTTTGTTGAAATTTTTGGTAAATGTTTTTTTTTTAAAAAAAAACATATCAAAACAAACAACTTTGGATACCGGTAGCTTTTTTTTTATGACAACCTCTTTCCAACAATTATTATTGTCAAAATATTTCAAAACTTCCACACCCCCCCCTCCCCTTCTTAGTTTATTAATGTAATTAATGGATACCTTCAAATAAAAATAAATAAAGAATAACTTTTTACAGTATAATATAAAAAGTGCGAAATTTAATTGACTAGAAAGATCAGAGATATAATAATTCCCTTTGATTAATATTGACTCGAAACATGTGTTGCATAAAAAAATATATATATATATAGTATAAAAACAATGACAATGAATAACGCAGTTCTAATCTACACAGTCATTGGTCAGTTTCGTAACTTGTTGTTTGCGCATTAGACATGTTTTTGGTCATCACTGCCTATTGGCGCTGTCTACGTACAATTGCAGTTCAATTATGCTCATTAAGCATCATTGCTAGTTCTTGCAGCTCTTCAAGGGGCAATTGCAGTTCAATTATGACTCGGTTAAAAAGCTTGGGTGGTTGTTTCGGTTGTTTTCATCCGTAAGAACATCCGTTGTTGTTTTTACAGGTGCAATTGCCGCCAGATGATAACCCAATCACTGGTCAGTTTCGCAGCTTCCGGTGGGCTGATTGGACATTTCCGGCGTCATCACCGGTGGTTGCTGTTGTTTTTTAATCCGTTCTTGCAGCCTTCGTTGTTGTTCTTCCAGGTGCAATTGCAGTTCGATAATGACCGGGTCGTCGGGGGAGAAGTGTTCCTCTTGGATTAAAAACCGCACTGTCTCTTCCGCGCAGTACCGATATCCGGCTAACGTAGCATCGTCTTCTTCGTCATCATCTTCTGTGTCCAGATCTTCTTCAGAATTCATTTGATTAGAATCCACATTTACGTTCAAATCTAAGGTGGTCATTATAATAATTATAGACATTGATTAGTTTAATAATTGAAACGTTAAATAGTTAAGCGTACCATCATCCTCGTTATCCATCATGACGTCTTCGAGGCCCGTCAGTTGGTCCAAAATGGTTTTTATCATTAAGTTCACTTCACATGGCAAATTTGTCTAAACACAAAAAGAAAAAGCCAAATTTAGTAACTTGTGCTACGAATCAAAAAATAAATAAATAAATAAAACGTCAATTCTTAACATTTTAATTAATTCTTAGAATTATTACCGATATTAATTCTTCAAATTATTATTATGCATTCTTACAATAATTTTTACAATTTAATTCTTAAAAGGACAATTATTATTTATTAAAATTACAGTAGACTTTAGGCCTACTAGTAATTTTTGCAATTGCAATAATTATTAAGTCTTAAAATTACAATTTCTAACATTCATAAAATTGTTAAAAATTTAAATACGGTAATAGAGTTATCAAAAAGTAACAAAAAATGATCTTTACTAATTAGGCCTATTCACAAAAATCTAAAAAAAAATGTTGCACATTTAAAGCTGTAATAGTCTCAAACGTTTTAACAAACTTTTAATAGTAGGCCTATTTAAAATTCACACACTGTAATTTCTATAACTTCATTAAACTATAAACTTCGTAACTTGTAATTTGTATTGAGTAAGTGTGCGCTGCCGGTGTACAAGTTTTCGATGAAGACTTTGTAAAGTGAGGGGGAAAGTGATATCACCTGGCTCCACTCGTGGATTCCATTGAAGACCAATTCTCCCCCCTCCCCCATCTCATTCTCCCTTATCTCTTTTGTCCCGCATTTTTACTACGAAACTGCAGCAGCTGCTGCACTAAACTTCAATTAAAAGTCTCGTAAACTATAACTAAATTTTTAATATTCTAAAATATTTAAAAAAATGTGTCTCAAAATAATAATTACATTTTATTAGCGTAGTAAAGCGAATCACTAAATCACAAATAGGCTATAGCAATCGATAGAAACGCATGCACGTGCACTAAACTATAAAATATCAATATAAATTACAAAATTCAAATAATATTCATTTATGTCTATACTCAATGAGTCAATTACTCAATGCTAAAGTCAAATTAATTTCCAAAAAAAAAAAAAAATTGCATAAATTTTGGAACATTTAAATAACTCTCACTTGCTAAGCACTTAAAAGTAGGATTACATGTTCAACTCAAATTCGACATTGAGACTTGAAAGAAACTTTCACTAAACTCGCAATTTACGAAAAACAATTTTACTAAACTAAGAAATTCATTTTTTTTTTTCAATAACTCTTAGAAATTACACTTAGAAATCAAATTTAACATTTAAAGTGAATTTCAATTATTAAATTTAAAATTACTAAAAATATCAATAGACAAACTAAGTGCAAATAATAATTTCATTAAAATAACATTGTACATTAGTTATTGTACTTATAAATTCAAACAACGCTCACTAAACTTCTAAACAGCCCAAACTAAAATTAAATAGGTAAACAGTTTAAAATCGTAAAGGGACTGTTTAAAATTAAACTAATAAACATGACTTAAACTGAGTTGTTTTTGAAAAAGTGTGTCATATCGAAAATTACACTTATAAATCTAATATTTTTTTTTCTTTCGTTTTGAATGCAATAAATATGCAGATTAGGATCTCCTTGAATCGCAAAAGTAAAGCAAGGAGTGGCCTTCGTTCTTTATCTCTCATTCAACTCAGTTCAGTTTTTTTCTCTCTCTCTCTCCCTCTCTCCCCTTTTCCATTCGCTCAAAACCAACACACAAAAAACGACAGGTGTGCGCATAAGTTGCAGACGAACATTTTCGAGACTCAATCGCCGAGTCAAAATATCTCTCGGAGATTAATTTACATTATTTTAAAAAAATGAAAGAATAAATAAAATCAAAGTTACCTTGTGTTGTTGCTGTTGGTCATTCGAAACGCAATTCGATGCCAAATTCTCTGACGAATTTCCATTGGAATCACTACATGTACAAACAGTTATTATTCATACCGTTATATTATGAGCATCAATTAATTATTCTTCATTACTGTTATTTAGTTACTAAATATTTAATTCCCAAGTAAACATAATAATGAAGAATTTTTTTTTTTGCAACAAAAATTAAATAATAAAATAAACTATAAAAAATTGCATTGTTTTTAAATTTGAAAAATTTATAGTTTTTAGTTATGAGTTTCTTTTAAAACACTATTCGCTTAAAATGGAATAAACAATGTCTTACATTTTTTAATTTGCGTAACAAATTAAAATATCGCAGCAATCAATTTAATTTTAATGAAGATTTTTTTTTTTGATAGTTTTTTTTGGCCCTTTATTTAGTTATTTCTACTTTTCTTAAAAAAAAAAAAAATTGGTGACTATTTTTTAAATTTAAATAAAGATTTGTTTTTTAATTTAATTACTGGTACTGTACTTTGTAAAATTAATCAGTTTTTTTTTTTTGGCTTTTCTTAAATTTTTATACAATTTTATTATTATTATTATTATTTTTTTTTTTACAAATTTAATTTAACTATTATAAGCCCCTATTATAATTTATACAAAATCTAATTAATTATTTTTAAATAACTTTTTTTGCAATTTCTTTCATTTTTTCCCTTCTAAAACATTCTATTTGTCCATTTAAATAATTTTAAATTATAATAAAATAAAGCTCTCTAAACTAATATCAAATAACCAACTGTTTTCCATTACATTAATAAATTCCATTTTAAATGAAACATTCATAATATTCATGTTATAAATTAATAATAAGTAAAATTGATTAATTCTAATTTAATTATATTAAAAAACGTTTTTGGTATAAACGTATATTGGCTTACCTGGAGAGATGTGTGTTCATGTCAGCTAACCAAGAGCTAATGGCGGAGTATTCGCGTGTGTCACGTACACGCGCATGCGTATATCTTCAGCCCCCTCCTCGTTTTCCATTAATAATAATACATAGTAATAATAATGCTCTCGCTCGCGCACCCTAGCGTCGTCACACGCCAGCTGTCTTCGATTGAGGGAGAGAGAGAGGAGGACAGGAAAGAGAGCGAGTGAGAGACACAAAAAATGGCAGCTGGAGCTTTGGAATCGCAAGGAAAGAAGGGGAGCGCGTTTAGGGGTCAGGGCTCCTAAGGTCACGCGTGCTGCTGTTGCATGAAAAGAAAGCCTTCACGCGTGCACACTCACGTGCCACCCACACGTCTTCTTAACGCGATTTACTAGCTCGTTATACTGTGTATGCAACGCCGAATTGAACTAAAATATCAAAAATTGCAATTAAATTTCTACTTAAAAGATCTCAGAAAATGCTGCATTTAAAGTAGATACTAGTACTACTACTAAATTTATTGTTCCTGGTTCCAGCGCAATAGTAACTTTTCTATAATGCACGAGAAGAAATGCATGTAACCAAAAAGAAATTTCTAATTAGGGCAGGTGAGACTGGGGCTTCAGGGCATCCAGGGGCGGCCAAGAGCGCAAAAAAGCAAAAGTGTGCAATTTTTCTTAAAAAAATTTTGCGCCTCGCAAGCTCGGCGTTTCAAATACAGTATTTCACAATTTCCTCATTTTATGGACGGTCAAAAAATTTTGGTTTCGGGCGAAAAATTTGGAAATCCGCCGCTGATGTAGCCTAGCACTAAATTCTAAATAGGCCTACTTTAATATGTTTTTTTAAAACTTTATTGTCGCTAATGAGAATAAACAAATCCAAATTCAAAATGACAGCATCTACCTGGCGAACAAGGAAAAAACGAACTCCTGGCTACATTACCAACCGGTACCTAAAAATATAAAATTAAACAACAAAACGATATTGAGAGAAAAACTGTTAAAATTTCATCTATAGTCAATATGTATAGGCCTACTAGTAACTAATTTGCACTATTTATTAGTTGCACCAGTTAAAAATTGACGTAGCATGGCAGGTATGGGATGGGTAATGTCATAATTATTATAGCAAACAAAATTATGATGAAAGCTGTATGTAATTCATAATCATTCAATTGAAATTTTTCATGGTTGATTAAAATGAGCATGAACTCAAATAAGTGGTCTTAATTAAATTTAAAATAGCCTACTACGAGTATAATGACTTAATATTATCAATAACAAAATTTAGTATGATTCAACCTCAACTGCCAAACAACTGGCTAAGCCAACCACTGTTAAACTTAAATACAAGGAGAAATAGACTTATTCAACTAGTAATATTAAAAAACAATTATATTCACTATGTTCACTTCTTTAAAGTTTCTATAAAGTCAAAATTGATTTTTTTTTTACTAAAACCTACATTCGAATAATTTTTTTTTACTGCAAATTAAACCAGAAGTGATTTAGATCAATTCAACTAAAGATGTTATTTACTAAACTACGAGTTTATTTAAATAAAAAATAAAAAAATGCTTGGAAGATATTCGTTAGTTTAGTGTAGAGTTTCAGTTGTTCATTGAGTAATTTTAGGGAACTTGTAGGCCTAAACTTGAAAAGAATGCGAAAGTTATTTTCTGTTGCTATTTTGGGTAATTGAGCACTGCATAGAAAAGATAATAGTTTCTAAGATGAGAGTGATGAACCTCACACATGAATCTATTGGATAATTAGTGTTCTTCAAATGAACGTTGTTTTTTTGGTGGAGATAAAGTTGAGCAATCATGAAGATGAAACTACGTTTTCAAAAGCAAAGTTAGTTGTAAATAAAACTTTGATTTTCAACTACCGGTATTTTGATTAATAAAATTTTTTTTTTAACCCTATAAAAGTACCATTTTTTTATTTTTATTTGTTAGATTATAATTTTACATTGGAAAAGAATGTTTCAGATGCAAACAGAAAGTTATCATCAGGTTATATGCGCCAATTACGTGTGATCAATTTAGACGTAGTGTTTAACTTTAAAACTTTCAACTGCACAAAATTACCAACTCACTTAATTTTATGTCAAACGGAGATTTAAAATTATTTAAAGGTTTTTTTTTTAAAAAAAAATCAATGTTCAATAAAATGTTTTCAAACCAATGGCTTAGTCTTTTAGAAATATCGGTATAGCCAGTCTACTGTAGATTAGTTGAACTTGATAAAATAAATGCGTTGATTAAATGCTTGGAATATTATGGCCGGGGTATGGCACGGATGATAAGCTGTTAATATAGATCTACAGTAGAGGTTGATATAAGATATGGCGTTTCAACGCAATGAAGAAAGCATATTTTATTAAATTAACTTTTTGAATTTTGAAAGACCTCTAAAGACCGGCTAAATAGCAGCAGTTTTTACACCTAATTATTTTTAAGTGTAACAAGATAGTCAATTAGCCGATACAATATGATCATAATTCAATGTGTTGGCACGGTGTTGGTCAGCTTTTGTTCAGTACCTTTATTCATTGAGTTAATTTAAAATATTTTTTTTTAGTGTTTAAGGAGAAAAAAAAGATTCTGCTGAATTAGTCACCACCCTTACCGTAGATAAAAATATGCGCGTAACTAAATTTGGGAAAACATTTTTACTTTCTGCTCATCATGTTTTGCATTAATTTTGTCCAGGCGTTTATTTTTCAAAACATTATAAACATAAAATGACTTTAAATTTCTAGAAGAACTATCAAGAACTTGATAGTTCATCTAGAAAAAGACTACAAAGGCGAGTTTAATTTTTCGGAGCATTAAAATTCGGTTAGGCTACCGGTATGTTTTTTTTAAAGTAACATCAGCTTGCTGAATGAATTTATGGAAATGTTGAATTTCTTAATTTACGTTGCGCTTATTTTTTTTCAATCTTCGATATTTTACAAGCATTAGTTATGGTAATTATTTGAATTAATGTGGTTGAAACTTGAAAATGATCTTCATATTCACATACAGTATTTACTAAAAAAAAAAAAATTTTATACCGTATCCAGTTTTCATTTTCTCTGTACAGTAGTCGAAATTTCGTTATAATTTAATATGAAGCTTAAAGTTTAATTTTAGTTTAGAAGGAGAGCATTCAAATTGAGAACATTTTAATTAAAAACCAATTTTTCAGCAAAAAATAATTTCTAAAATTGTTAATTATTATTTTTTTTTAATAATTTCAATTTTATTAGGTCTACCATTATAATACAGTAAGACCCTGCAATAATGGCGCAATTGGGACCGGACATTGAATAAAAAATTCTATTAATTTACTTAAATGAGAAAGTTGATAAATTAGAAGCGAATTCATCTTTCGGAAGCAAAGTACTGTAGGCCTACAGTATAATACATGTATCTTAATTATACTGTAGCTACTCAGTTTTTTTTTAGTTGCGATTGCATATCTTTAATTAATTAAGTTTTTTTTTTCGATTTTGGTTTGGTAACAAATACACAGTTGGCCTACAGTAAATATCGATCTTGCATAATTTTTTAACATTTATTTTATACTGTAATATTTTTCTTAATTTCTTAAAATGCGTATTGACGGAATTTGACAAACAATAGTATTGGGGCCGTCCATAAACTACGTAAACAAGTTTTTGCAAAAAAAAAAAAAAATGGGCAGCGACAGCAGATTGGTAAAAATGTGTGCTTCATTATTGGGTGGTATTTAAAAGCAGCAAGTTAAATTTGAAATTAATGTTTAAAAAAATATAAATGTCACAGTCACATTTTTATTTTATAAAATTATTACAAACAGTAGGGTACCCGTACAAAATACTAAATGCAGTTTCAAAAATCAAATATAAACGTTATACATTAATTTAAATGCATAATACCGATATATATGCGAATCACCTTCATCTAATTATTAGTAATAATTTTAACAATTGAATTTTGGTAGCCTATAGTAAAACTGATTATTATACACTGTAATAGTTTAAATGACGAACTTCAAATGTTGCGTAAATTTATCGCTAGGTGGCAGACGCCTCTCTGCAATTATTTTGTTTGCTGTGCGCACTACTAAATTGCGAATGAACCGCGTGGGTTGCATACTTTGTAGTCAGTAAAATTGGGATTGTGAATGTTTAGTCGAATGCCATGTAGTTATAAAGTTGATTAATTTGTGAAGTGAAGATCATTATTATGGCATCCCTTTTCATCATATTCAACACCAGGAGCAGAGAGAAATTATCTTGTAGAAGAGTGAAAGATTTGGAAGGTTGGTGCTAACAATTTATTGGGAAAGCCATGCTTTAAAATTTTAGCTACTGCTAGCTTTTAACAAGAATGGGTACCTTTAACCTTTTCTGCCTTCCGCCAAACAAGCTCTTTGCTTATTTTCAAATATAATTTGCAATGTTCACATCCCAATTGCTTTAAGTTAATACACTGTACAATAATTCTAAACTATTTAGCATGCTCACCAAATCCTGAATTTTATTTATTTTTAAAAGTAAATAAAACTTACCAATTTTCTTTAAGCAAAAATATTTTAAATAAATATCCACATTAAAGAGGCTTCAACATTTGGATTAGGAGCACACATAATATAATAAAACACTGTAGAATCATTTACATGCAAAACAGTCCAAAATATTGAATGTTTTGTAACTTTAAATGCAGCTTCTCTCTTTAAACTTCTAATCCATTTTTTTAAACTAAAAGTTTTAACTTTGGGACCATTTTTATAATAATTTCCTTTGCAGGTTGCCACATTATATTTGTTAGGCATTTTCTTAAATATTAATATTTAATTTAAAGCACAAAGTAAGAATTACTAAGCACAAAATTAAAATCAAACAAATCTCAACCAAATTTGAAATAAAAATGTAGTGGAACAAGTTGAAACAGGAAATACCATGTGTTTTTCTTATGGGCCATGTGTTTTTTACCCTTTTCTTAGAAAAATGAGAAAAGTAGCATTGCCTTAAATACCTACATCACAGTAGTGATACACATTCAGGACTGAGGAGGCATTGCCATAGCCCTCTTAAATAGAAAATCAGCCCATACACGTGAAAAGCTGCTATCCTAGCGTCACCACTAGATGGCGCTTATAGTTTGCAGATAAAGTTTTAATTACCATAGCAACCTATGTGTACTAATTCTAAAATGGTTTACATTTACTGTATATTTAAATCTTAGTAAAATCTATATTAAAGCTTGAAATTCACTCATTAATCGTAAATAAAAGTTACTATTAAATTAGAATAGAAATAGAAATACACAGTGAAGTAATTATCTCTTGGTATTTCTATTTCTTTCTTAACTCTTCATTGCTTGGAAATTCATGAAAACCAACTTTTTCCCATTAAATAGTATTTGCCATTTCCCACTACTGTTTAGCCAAATAAGTTATACAGTGAAACCTCTACACAAGACCACCTCCCAAGGAAGACCACCTCCACTCGAGACCACTTCAAAAAACGTCCCTCCGATTTTCCCATGTTAATGCACCTCCCAACGCCGACCACCTCTACTACAAGACCATGACCACCCATTTTAAGTCCCATTTTTAATGGTGACCTCTATTTCAAGACCACCGAGATGTTGCGCAGTGGTTTGCTGCGCACATGCTGCGCAGTTTAATGCCCATTTACAGACAGTGAGTTTGTGAATGAACATTGAATACAATGTGGTGCAATTAAATGGAGTTCTAATTACATTATATCATTAAAATTCCTAAAATTAAACTTCCTTAAATTAAGTTAAAATTTAAAAAAAAAACTCTATTTCAAGACCACCTCCATTTGAAGACCACTTTTAGTGGGTCCCAGAGGTGGTCTCCGTTGAGAGGTTTCACTGTATTAACAGCATTAAAAAATACTAAATGTAATGCTGCAGCTTATTTTTTTATTAATCATTGCATGCATAGCTGCACTTTTACTGCCAAGATCACTTTTTGATTTTGAACGTTTGTGATTGAGAATCATTTTCTTTTTCTTGAGTCCAAATATTTTTAAACGAAAATAAATGAAACATTTTACAATTTTCATCTTTTGTGGCAATCAAGAAACTGGATTCCTGAAATATCAACATTTTCATCTACTTTTTCAAGAATAATTTTTTTACAGTCAACATTTGCAACACTTAGATACAATTCCAATTTCCGAAATAAAACTTCCAAAAGTACAGACAGTTTAAATGTTTTCTAACTGGCATAAAAAAAGACAGTTTTCTTTATATTCTTTTAACTCAATTTCAATTTATTTAAAGAGAAATACATCCTGAATACACAACCTAATTAACACTCTCAATAAACGCTTACAAGAAGCTTAAACAGAAAAAACCAAACAAATTAACAAGTTAAACCTTACACAATCCTAGAGATAAAAAGAGAAACAAGCGAAATACAACATTTAACTGCCAACGAAACAAAAGCGAAAGTAGACACTATCGAAACTATACATTTAAGGTATAGAGCTCCACTGTGAGCCCTAAAAATCACCCTCACAGATATCAAGGAAATCTTGATTTCTTTGACTGGAAGCACTATGTGTACAGCCTCCTCACCGTCGCCACCAGTGTTGCCTTCTAGCCTCTGCTGCACCTAACGTCCAAAATCGTCTATCCATATCCCAAACTGACCACAAAACACTCATAAACGCATTGTGAGCACTTAATTAACCGCACCACAAGTTTTTTAAATTAAAAACTTGAAAATATCACGAGCGATATTGAGAGCATACTGAGCTGGGCCGCCCTCTAGCGGCCATCTTCCTTCTTCTTTTAACTCAACAAGCTTCAAATAACTGCAATCCACCTTAGATTTAGCTCCAACAGATTTTAAATTGCTTTACTTGTCAGATCATGTGGAAATACTTTCATTATGAAGCCCTCACTATTATGATAATTTTGTGCAACCAAATGTGGCACACCCTGGCATTATTTCGCTTTGAAACTGTGCAAAACAATCATTGTGAGAACCAATCAGAAAAATCTCTTACCATGTCTACTCTCTTGTCTAAATATCATACAGGTTCTCTAGCTAAGAATTACTACTAGCACTTCTTGTGATGACCTTAACATGCAGCAAGATGTGATTTATGTATAAAAATATATTTTGCAATAAAAATTTATTTAAGTGACCTCAATTTATTTATGACAAAAGTTGTTAATAATTTGTAAGATTTGGTTTATCAATTATACTTTTTTTAATAGAAATTATGTTAAGTGTGCTAAAAAGTGATACTGGTAATAAATTATTATGTTAAGCAAATTAATAAATTTAAATTACAAAGTTTAAATTTTTTGAATATGTTTTTATTGATTATTTTTTTGTCTTGAAATAGTATTAAGTTGTTTTAAACAAAAGTTTTTATAAAAAAAATATTTTTTTTTAGTTGTTAACTGTTTCTGATTTATGTACAAAAATAATTTTTGTAATATATGGATTGCAATTAAGTGGTTTTATTTTATTTATGGCAATATTTTATACTAATTTCAGAGGAAGTGGAAAAGTAAGTAATGCTTAAAATTCCCATGCTCAACATTATGCTCAAAAAGGGTGCAACAGGATGCTGATGTGAGGCAATCTCTTATGTGTTTCTAAGAAGCTCTGTTTATCATATTGTTTTTAATAATAATTTATTTAAATGTGTTAAAAAATTACTTGTTCAATATACAAAAATTGTACAAATTGTTTACGATTATTTTTATAATTCGCATTTAATTATAAAATAATATATGAATAAATTATGCAAATAAACTATCGATTTTAAATAACTTAAAAATGAGGTGGTTTTGATACAATACAAAGGGAATGGATTATTCAGACATAATTATTTTTAATACAATTAAAGAAATAAAATGGAAAAGTTTCATAAAAGATAAGTGCAATATTTAGCAAGAAAATATACCTAGGTGCTTGTTCCTGATAAATTCTAAATTAATGTAGTTCTTACATATACGAGGTCGGATCAAAAAGTTCGTGCGAATATTTAAATTTTCCCGCTATATTTGACCGATTGATATTTTTTTTCGTGAACATGTTGGTTAACATGTCTTTGACCACTACCTAAATTAGCA
>JAQGAZ010001023.1:0-38290 GCA_034692225.1 Polydesmus complanatus
CCCCCCCCCCCCCCCCCCCCCCCCCCCCAATAAAATGCACCAGCTTAATATTCAACCCTCGTAAATTTGAAAACGAAATTAATATTCTGATCTAGCATCTTCAGTATGCGAGTAATGTGTTTGAAGCGTGATGTGCAATTACCAATGTCTTAACCAAAATAATCAATTTTTAAATTGATTACTAAATGACGTTTAAAGAAGTTGGTTTCCCGAAAACAAACTTGTAACACGTTTCAATTATCATCAATATAAAAAAATATATACGGTATATCATAAAAAGTTAAATTTATTAAATTATCAAACTAAAAATTCGATTTAATAATAAATATTTTAATCCTTTGGATGCTTATCGAGGGATGAGAAACGATCTTTATTCGAGCACATAATCTTTCCTATATTTTTCGAATGAAGAATTGAGTTGAAAAATCTGAGGACGGCGCTTTAATTAACGACACCGGGGAAACGGCATTCAATTTACCAATTTGTAATACACAAAAAAAAAGCGTGAGTGAAACCGTAAATGATGAAGGATTAAGAAATGAGAAAAAAAGTAGATGCCGGTAAATAAATAAAAAAAAAACCCCCTAAGCGCGAGAGAACTAACGTTATTAAAAAATGATAAATTATCATATAAAAAGTAGCTAGTGGCGATAAATTGCGAGCTAAATAAATAAAAACTGCGTTTTAATAATACAGTACTGTATAATGTATATAAAAAAAATCATCTTAAAAAGTGAAACAATTAAAAAGTGACGTCGCAAGAACTAAAATAGAAAGGCGGTTGGTAGAGACCTGACGACGCTTTCGGAACTGAAAAACGACTTTGTGGATGTCATTTAAGGAGAAAAGGCGCGATGGGGCTAAACTGCAAGTTTTTTTCGTCTTTGCATCTTGAGACGAGACTTTGAAGCAAAACAAAAAAAAAAACCCTCCGACCAACCACTATTTATAACCCCTCTGCATGTCAAAACTCAAAATTGCTTTATAACCATTACTAAAGCGTCTTTCTTTTTTTTTTTTTTTTTAAATATATATGTACGAGTATATAATATCTACGTTACGCGCTTAATAATATTTATAAATATATTTGTAACTCTGTATAAAGTTAATAATAAGCAATATTTTAATACGGAGTATTTTTTTTCGAAGATAAATAAAAAGCACATAGAAAATTTATGGCCGTCTTTTAAAAGCGTACCGGTAATTCAATTTTAAAATATTTTAGAGCTTTAACGACAAAAAAAATTGTTTTTAAATTTCATAAACCGCATTACTTTATGTTAATAAAAAACCAGTCAAATTTCTTTTTCTTTTTTTCAAATTTAATTTAAAAAAAAAAAATTCAATCATTTAAAATATTAAGACGCGAAATATAGGAGAAACATAAATATTATCATTATAGAAAGTCTTTAAAGTTAAAATTTAATTCTTTAATTAAAACATCAAATATTTGGTTAATCTGCTTAAACTAATTTTAATCCAGATAATAAAAATGAAACAAAAACAGCCAATTTTAAAGCTACGATAACTACAAAACGCAGCAACTAAATTATTAACAATCTTAGTTTTAAATTTCTAATTTTTTTTCTTTTTTGGAAATGTGATAAATAATTCATTTCGATATAAAGCTCTTAGCTATCAATTTATAACTAACTTTAAAATATAATAATATAGGTATAGCACGTCGATTTATGTAACTCGCGAGTATACTGCACTTTAAAATGCATAACTGTGACCTAAGTACTGCATATTTAATTCGAATCTTATAAATATTTAAAGAAAAATGTCACAGGCGGTGACCTAGAGTCGGGACACGTCGCTTAGGGAGTCAAAGAAATGCAAAAAAAGAAAAAAAAGAAAGCACTGAATCGAGATCAAAGCACCCTAACTTAAGGCTTACCTAACTCTAGCATCACCGAAGTTAACGATGAAAGAAGCCATTTTCCATCTCGTTACGATTCTGGAATTTATTTTAAATGAGCTTTTAAATTTTAAATTTATCTCTTTACTTTATGAATGTACAGAAATATAAAGTAGACTCGGAAATGACAATTCCGACTTTCGAGTTACAGTAGCTAACAAACTTATTTCGTTAAATTTTCACGAAGCAAAAACTGGCCAAAAGCGAGCAATTTTTCTATTTCGTCTAGGAAAATGCCTTCGTTCGGATCCATTAACTCATCCGACGAATTTGGAAATCCATTAACTTTACACCTAATAATACAATGGGGTTATGAAAGAGTTGAGGAAAAGTCCATTAAATTTGATCATCCATGCAGCAAAGATTCAATTTAGATTAAGTCTAGTTTCTCGAAACAATCAAATTCTCTATAAATTAACTTCATCCCCGAAATTACGCTTAATCTACTAAAAATCTAATTTTAATAGTGTTATACACTGCGATTCGTTATTCCGTCAAAAATATTTCTCATTTTCCTTCCACGCCCTTACCGGTACCTCCTCCACCACCTCATTATTTTGACAGTTTGACGCTTTCCCCAAAAGCAAACAATCTTAATAACATTGACGTTTCGCAATTTTTTTTTTTCAAATTCCGTATTCTGCATTCCCAAAATTTAATTCGATAGAAAATTCAGTGCTTCGTTTTATTAAAAATAAGACGTGCATTATGCTCGCATCTTCCCAAAAACTAAATTATGTAATCAGGGCGTAATTAAAAAGCTTCACGTCAACGACTATTGATACATCTTCGACGCTTTTTTTTTTCTTTAGTCAACCGCTAAAAATGAGTGACAAACTTGCTGATATCACGCATTTAAATTGAACAATAAAGAAAAATAGAGCATCGAGTGAGCAAAATTGCCGCGACAATTTTCGTCGAAAAAACCCATAAAATACCGGTACTAAATAAGTCGCGTATAAAAATTTAACATTTCATTTTACTTTTTCAATTTTATTGTACTCTCGTGTACATAAAAATTTTGACATTTTTCGCAAAAAATTATATTAAAACCCTACCGTAGCAATATTTTCATTTATATGCATTAAAAAGTCCCAAATTGACAAAAAAAATCAATAAAATATATTTTGGCTCTTTGGAAAAGAATTCATTTTGGTTTCATTGTACTGTATATTATTGAAATACGGCAAATAACAATTTTAAATGAATAATTAAAACCTAAAAAAATAAATATTTAAATATTTAAAAACAAAGATTTAAAACCTTTTACTTTATTAACGCATAGTAAAAATGAGTTACTATAGGCTACCATTCGCATTAAGGTTGTACTCCTGCCTGTTTCAGTGTACTGTACTGTAATAGCAGGCCTCATAAATAAGTGATTACGTGTTTTTCTTTATTCAGACATATAGAAATTTATCTAAAATCGCGTGTAAAAAAAAAAAAACCAAAAACATTACAGTATCTGCATTAAAAAAGTTTAAGTTAAGCTTCCTGAAAAAAATGTAATTTTTCTATTGCCACCAACATTATGCTTTAAAAACAAAAACGAATATTAATTAGGTAATTTATTTGTAGGCCTACAACTGCTTAAAATGAATTACATATAGATATTTCCGTAATTTAAATAATTTCAAAAAATTAAATGCTCTTAAAACGTTATTAAAATCTACATATTGCACACAAAAACTTGATTTTGTTAATTAAATCTGCCATAAACCATTGTATCACTTACTTACGGCCTTTTGCAAATGAATTGAAATTAATATACAGTATCTTTTTGATATATAATTAATTTCAATACATAATTATACCGGCATTAAACATGTCAATAAATCTTGTCCCCCCCCCCCCTTTCAAAGCGTAGAAAATTAATTTTTAATAATTATTAGTCTACATCATTCCTGGAATTTTCCATTCAGGTTTTAATTGAAGCTATCTTCTAATTCAGAGTTTATCAAAAACAAAAATATTTACAAAATTATTCACTTTCAATTATCCTAGCAATAAACATTTTTTTGGCGTACCTACGTATAATAATTATTATGCGCCCTCATGAAATGTATCTATTTGAGAGATTAATGAAGAGATGCTTTTTTTGCCAGAAATCTTCAGGTCGGAAGAACATTTTAGATGCAAATTTATTAATCTAGGTTTCAACATTTTCTTTCATTCAAAATTGCAAAAAAGAAAAAAGATTCGCAAAATAAATTTTATGAAACAATCGCAAATGCATTTCTATTTTTCGTATCTACAGTATATTCTGTATTAAAAAAAAAAAGAAAAACAAGATAATTCCAATTTAATTATTATTGTGTTTTCAGTATTTAATGATTATAAATTGCGCCAATGTTATTTGAGCATCGAATTAAAAATGTTAAATGAAACATCGGCTTATTTCCAACGCGATCGAAATACAGTATGTGGAAAATTCTTTTCTATTTATTCGTCGCGTAGAGCGGGGAATGTGTTCCGTTCATCTATCGAAGCGTGCGTTAACCAATCACCGATCCGAAAAGCACTTAAGAGTAATAGCTTAATCTATCAAAGCCGTGAATATGTGAACCGCTCCCCCCACTATATTTGGCGCATACGAAATAAGGAATCGAACGTTATTACGGACTAATTTTACACCCCGCTTGTACTGCACGGAAACTGGCAGAATTCAGATTAGACTTGGATAAGATCACCACACGGTCCCACCCATCCGAGATCATAAATAACCGAATAAGAAAATAATACTGACAAAATTAATCTCGGCAAGTTCAACTGTTGCGGTTGCACATGTCGATTGCACCGGTGAACAATTTTCGCCGAAACTAAAATTAGAATAGAATTTTTGGCTCAATCTATAAATAGATACGCACCGCCATTTCAATTAAAATAATTGACGGGGCTAAAAACGTGGTGAGGTTGAACGAGAAACTTGGAAGAAGTCGGTTTTGAAAATTGTAGGCCTACACACAATATTAGCAATTACTCGGAGGCACCACCACCTACGAATTCTTTCGTGACAGGCGTCGACGTGGAATCAAATTTGCGAAAAGTATAAATAATAATAATAATAAAAAAAAAAGAATACGAAATCGGTGATAACAATAATAATGCTCGTAAATGCGGAAAATAATATTCAAACATTATTTTGTACAAATGTCGACAGCGATTGCTTCGCTGCGTCAGTCGATGAATACTACCGTACTACACAACACCGGGTCTCGAATATTTATATATTCTTCGCTTTGGTTTCAACTACGGTGATATACAGTTTCACAAAAATGGCTGGAAGCCAAAAAATTTATCTTTTCTGCAACATAAAAAGCAATCAAAAACTTTGAATATTTGATAACATTGTCGTCGTATTAAATTTAAAAATCAAAATCTATTTATTTTGATAGCATTATTTTGTAACATTTTTCAATTTTGAGCATACAAACATTATTTTGTTGGAAATCTTCGATTTTCCGCGCATTTGTAGCTCACGCATTGTTATTTTAGATCAATATTGTTGAGTATAAAATAAAAATTACTCTGATAAATTTAAATACCGCATTCCGTTGAATCTAAAGCGCACTCTTTACACCATTTTAAGATTTCTAAAAGCTAAAATCGAAGCATTTTCGATTTGCTTCTCCCATCCCGTAGACGGAATCGCATTTTTTTCACGTGCCTTTAAGTTTAACCATTTTTCACATTCTGAAAGTCACCGAAAAAGAGTGCATTATGAAGCTGCATTCAAACGAAAAACTATTTCATATGCAGATAAAAATAGTACCGGTAATATAGTTGCAAGGGCTCTGAAATTCCATATTATAATACTGGTAAATAAAAATATTGATTAGATAACTATATTTCACTGGTTTTTATACCTTTTATTCGTTGGTCTAACAATCTAATAAAAAAAATTTTTTGTTTGTCAGCTTTGACCCTAATATTTGTTATTTTTTGTACATACCCGTAATTTTATTTTTTAAAACAAAATATTATTAAAAATGTAAACATTTCGCCGTCTTTGGAAATTAATCCGTGCCTTAAAAATGAAGTATTTTAATACTCCTTTTCAAGTTAAAAACAACTTCAAACTCTATAAATACCGGTATACAAAACTTAAAATGTTTTGAAATGTACAGTCTTCCACAACAACAACAACAAAAAAAAAAACCGTTTAAACGCAAAATCGGAGTTACGCATTGTTTTAATCGCATATTTCTATTTGCTTTTAACGTGAAAAGCAAAGACATCATTCTAAAGATGTCAAGAACACGTTGAAACCTACGCAGCTTACATAAAAATAGTCTGCATTTTTTTTTTTTTTCTGTAAATGTTACCAAAACAAGATTTATTTCCTAGTAAAAAAAGATTGAGTATCTAAACTTAAATTCTATTCCTTCAATTTCGATTTATTATTATTTTGCATCAACGTCGCGCATTAAACGAGATACACCCTCAAACGTAATTCTCCGAAATTTTGAGTATTCAACCGCCCATTAAAAATTTACTTCAAAAATTTGCATTAGAAATGTAGGTAGGAATAATTCGAGCGTTCTTGCATAATGTGACTGGCATCAAATGTTATCCGCGTCTTTTGTTAAATATAACGAAATTTAATCCGTTTGTTGAAATAAACGCTTATATTTTCACGCCGACGAGTTAAAATAGGCCAGAAAAGTTGGCAACGCGAGTGATGGACTTAAAGAAGGCGTTCATCGCACGTTGTTGCTATCCATCTGATTGACATTTCTAAAATAATTATCTCGAACTTAGAACTTTTCGCCAACTTTTAAGAAAAACTTACAGTCGTCTGACTCGTTCCCGAACCAAATTTATATCTCATTTCGGAAACTAAATGTCTCGTTGAAATTTTTCTTTCTTTCTTTCTTTTAAAGCATGTTTATTCATTTCAAAATGTCGTGAAAGAGTACTAATTGTGTAGACATATTAGTAATTCTGATCATCCAGGACTACTTTAGTCAGACAAAAAAAGTTACCCCCGACCGAAATTGAGGTAACTTAATTTTAGTAGGCCTACATGTACAACATCACAAGGAGTGTTTATATTTAAAATGTTTTTAAATTTAACAATAAATTTTTTAGAGCTCTTTCAAATAATGTCATTGTTGCACCAAAAATTGAAGGTCTTGCAGCAATAGCTTTAATTTTGTGAATTAAATAATCTTTTTCGATAAAGCAGAGTGAATATTTAAAATTTAAAGCTACATATGAGGTTAAAAATGCTCTTTTAAGAAAGTAATAAATGCAGCAAATATCTAATCATTGCACAGATGGTTTACTATAGTAAATATAATAATATAATAATATCAAATAGTAAACTCAAATTTTTATCATTAGTTTAAAAATTTCCCTTTGAATTTACTGTAATGGGAAAGGAGGGGGGGGAAGTAACACTATCATTTTTTGAAATACAGTGTAAATTAAAGTTGGAACCCACAGTTCATAAACACAGCGTCAGTCGATACAAAACCTTTTAACTCAAAAAAGTTGTTGCTGCAAGCCCTAACATTCCAAAAATAAGTACCCAAATTTCCTTTATTCTCCAAAAAAACCATTTTATTCTTCAAATTCCACCAAAATTCGAGCAATAGGTGCTTGTGTATAATTCATTTCTAAAAATGTTTAACTGTGCTAATTCAAATCATTTTCAAATGCTAATATAAACTTAACATAGATTCTATGACGAACCATTTCAACTATAATATACACAAAAAAGAAATAAAGATATACCCTAATCTTATTATGACATTTTCATATCATTAAAGGCTAAAGACTAGGGGAAGAGAGAAAAAGTACATGTAGTTGAATTGAATGAAATGTGCCTTATTCTAAGCCGAGAAATGTCATTGTTTAATGTTTCAAACCCTCGCATTTTATTTATTTGCGAAGAAAAGAGAAGATATTTTCTTAAAATATTGTCGCTAAGACGTGCGGCGCAGGCGCCGAAAAATGACGTTCAATTTAACTCAAATTTCATCTCAAATTACATCTTTGTCGGTGCTCGTTGTCAAACGAAATTTGCAACTCGAGTATCTAAACTTTACATCTTCATGTGAGTGCATCTCGTAAATAGCTGTCATCGGATTAGATCGGAACAGATTCAGTTCTACTCTTTTTTTCTTAGAAAAACGTTCCTGTTCTAAACGACCTTATTTGCCAGCTAATTGAACAACCCCAAACCGTTTTCTATCTAAAATCGATTCCTAGAAATTGGTATACTGTATTATGTACTGTTTTCTCAAAAAGAAAATAATATCTTTATTGGTATTTTCAATTTCATTTTTCTTGCCAACTGGATGGCTTCATCTATTTACTCCCATTTTTCAAAACAACAATCTAAAATAAAAAAAAAAAAAAAAAAAAAAAAGAAAAATGAGATTTAAAATACAGTACTGTACCTTATTAGAAGCTCTTATTTTTAATAAAATTGAGTTCATATTCAGCGGTTTTTTCTTCTTTTTCTTTATTTTACGTTTAACACATAATAATATTAATTGAAGCAAAAAAATTCTGATCTACACAGATATTTTAAGAGCAAAAAACCCTTAAACTCGCTATAAGGATCGCTTAATTAATAAAAACTAATGCAAGATCTACATCTAGCATAAAAACGCAGTTTATCTTCCCTAAACAACATATCCAAAGAAATTAAGACTTTCAAAAAAAGTTATTTATTTATCTCATGAAGGATATCTCTCTCTCTCTCTATCTCCGTCTCTCGTTTAATGGGTAGAACCGCTCGACAGTTACAAACGCGCTAACAGCTGTTGCAAACAAATTCATTCAGTTGGTGACAGCAACACTGCTAAAATTCTGGCACAATTTAACGCCAGTCTGTCCCATTTAATAAATGAGAGCTGCATTTAAAATGCAATTTCTCAGCGCATTCGTTTTCTCATTTTATTTTAAATCCCATATATATTCCCAAAAGAAAAAAAAAAGAAACAAAAAAAAAAAAAAAACACGAACAGATTATGTTCCAAGATTTTGATGAATGAAAATATTTTGTTGCCAAAACAGTGGGAGAAAAAAGATATAACATCAAAGCATTTGTAACAATAAATTACCCACATTTTTTTAGCATAGCCTACACGGGTATAATGAACCTATTATAGCATTCATTCTAATATGTTGCACCAGTTAAAATCGACAAAAAAAGGGAAATTGGAAACTGTGCATTATATAGATTTTCTATTGTATTATACTGCACTTTCTATTTTTTTTTTATCTTATGAATTTTGTTGCTTTGAAATATCGGTATTAAAAATGTTTGCAAACGTAAACGCGGTGTAAAATTATCAATTCTGTTTAACTTTTTCACTTTCTTTAAAAGAGAAATAGCAATTACAAACATTAATCTGACAATGACAATGAAGCCTATTGTGTTATTTATGATCATAAAAGTATTACATGAAAACAATCAAAATTAAAGCTTTTATAAATCTCTCACTGTTTAACTCTCAATAGTTAAAATATAAAATAGTAGTCTACCAGAAACCCGACCCACAAAAAAAATAAAATAAACAGACCAAAAATAGTCACAATAGATTTTGGTAACCAATAAGATTTTGACGCGCTAACAAATGAGAAGCAGAAAATTGGTGAGGGTTGCCATCAAAAATTGCTTTAACGTCCAATTTGGCTTTCAAATCCTTCTATTCAAGCTGTTTTATGGTATTAGATGACATTCCAAAAATACGTGCCATTTCCAACTTCCGCTCTTTATAACATTCACAATAAGTCGGAATTTGCGCCCAAAGCCGTGCGCGTTTAAGTCATGATATGAAGTCGTACGAGATTCCACTCGGAATCGGAGTGGAGAGACGAATGAGGGAAAAGAATAATAATATAATGAAAATAGTTTTCCCTCAACGCGACCAGAAAATCCCTTCACTTCCTCCTAATTTAAATGGGATCATACGCAATACCCGAGAGTACGAAAATTACAAAAATCGATTAACCTTAAATACGTTACAAAAATCTTTAAGCTGATTTCATCTCATTCGACAGTTGTGTTAATCTTCCAATAAAAACCGACTTATTGTACAACTTTCATTGTGTAATCATCGGGGAATTGAAACATGCGATTACAAGTTTTATAATTGTAAAGAAAAGTGCACTTCAAAGTTACAAATTGTAACAAAATCGTATCGGCAATTTGATCAAAGCAAAAAAAAAAGGTGTTATAAACTTGACATTGACGCGCTCACAAAAATATTAAAACATAATGCATTTAAAAAAAAAAAAAAAAAAAAAAAAAAAAACCTGGCCAATCGCCAAACATATGCATTTATCTCCTCTTTAGTAATTTTTTTTTTAAATTTAGCTGATAACAATAATTTTATTATCTAATCCAACATAAACCTTGTGGCGAATAAAGCACTAAATTTTATGCTACCGGTAGCTTCGCTATAGCTATGCTGGGAAAGTAAAGAAAGAACCGCCAATGCACTAGGCAACAGGTAACTCAATCAATCAATTTTGCTAGAAAACTTATCTAAATTCGCGCAAAATTTGCCAATAGCTCCATTGACTGGTGAACGTGTGACGGGGAGAATAGGTGAACTAACACTTCCCGTACCTTGATCCCAATTATTGCACTGAACGTGTTTAGCTTTAACGTTTTCAAATAAATTGGCAGAAAAATAAGTTTAAAAATGCCGCAGCACGAGTTGTTTTATTTGCTAAATCTCTACCAAAACATTCGCTCAAACTTCTGCAATCCATCAAGTACAAAATATACAAGTGTTGCAAATATTGAAATCTCAAATTGAATAACTTAAAGTAATATTACACAATAAAAATATTTGTTTTTGATTCAAGTGATTCTATTTTTCAATTTTCTTAAAAACTCGTTAAATTTTTTTAAATAACAATATAGCAATTAGAAATAAAACACAGTGACTGTTTCACGAAGATTAGCTTACTTGCGTAGTAAATTAATGAACCCCTAACATTTCAATTTAAAAAAACTAAAAACTATATTTATTTATTACATTTATTTTTGCTCTTTATTGAGACAAAATTTAGAGTTCTAAATAAATCTGTGCGTTTCGAATTAATTATTAAAAAAATTAATTTAATTTAATTTAATTTGACGCCGTTACCGGCAAAATGGCAATTGATACAATTCGACTATCCAATTTTCTCCTCTCCCGATCCAATATTATTATGTTTCATCAATGGATTAAAACAAACATTAACTTAAAATTATAAATTAGTGCTGAATAATTAATTGACTTGCGAGTGTCTAGAATTTGAAAAAGTTCAGCCGGGCGAATTTACAAAAGCAAATATTTAATAGTTTGCTTATTTTATCGACCTAATTCAAATTTTAAAATAATTTTATAAGGATCGGTGAACTTAAGAAGACGAATTTAACCAAATATATCACCTAATTTCTTTTAAAACTTTTTAAAAAAAAATCTTATAGCCTACCTTTAATAAAATTCAGCTAACAAAATTGTATAGTTAATTCCATAACCAAGTGCTGTAATTCAAAAAAAAAAAAAAAAAATATGCATGCAAAACTTTTCCCCGAGTTAGTTTCGAGTTTATTGATAGTTCCCATAAACAACAATCTTGAAAGGTTTTGTATCCGTCTTAATACACCGTTATCGAAAATCTATTGTTTCCCCACTCCAATAAAGTATAGATTTTCTCGCGCTTTATCAACTTTCTAGTAAACCTTTTCAACAAAAAAAAAAAACCCCAAATAAATAATCTCAAAACCATCCCCCCCCCCAAAAAAAAAAGGCTAAACTAGCATGACATTTTTCATTCCTCTGTTTGATATAATCGCAGAGTGAGCGATAAAGCTTCTCAATACTTATTTATCGCAAAATTATTGCACTCGCAGTTGGGTAATAGTAATCGATAGGAACTTATCTAGCGATTACCATCAAAATTTACGACCTAAGACAAAATAAATCTTGAAAATAGAAAACCTCAATTAATTCCACCTTAAAATGATGATATTCTTCGTACCCAGTTGACTCGTTCTCCGATTCCAATCTTTCTTCATGACGCTACCGCAACCAACGGTTGAATAAAGAAGAAGAAGAAACACCGATTACAAAGTAATTACATTGTGTGTATAATCGCCCAAGCGAACTGTTTCATCCTAACGAAATTGAACCATGAAAACATTAAGCTTCAATAATATGCTCGCAGAAAGAAAAAAAAATAGATATCGGAATTTGTTGTTCACTTTGCTAGATAGCAACACCGGCATTAAATCTTCTAAATTACGGAATGAAACGCGCGATCCGCCTAGGTAAGTACGTAAAGAAAATAACATACGAGCTGCAGTTTAGCGCTGGTTAATCTCCCGGGTTGAGATAAATACGTCAACAAAGCCTTCGTAATTAAGATTGCACCTTTTAGTTTTTAAAACACGACGAGGAGAGTGAGAACAAGAAAAAAAAAAGAAAAAAAAGTTGAGATGGAAACGTGAGATTTTGTTTGTAAACATTGTTAGGAAAATCTCTTAATACCGTTGAGTAGTGAGCGCATTATTTGCTGACAAATAAGCAACAAAAGTCTATTTATTACTTTCATCATCATCGGGTTACCATACACACTATACCATATCCGGTCGGCATTCTACCGGTAGACTGAAAAGAAACCGAATGCGTGTACAATCAAAAAAAATTAACCGGAATAAACAAAATCAATCATAAAATAATCAATACAGTATACTAGTATGACATACTTTACGGGCACGTGATAAAATAAAATTCGAAATTGATTTGTTTCAAGTACTGTATTTCAAATTTTATTCAAAAATTACCTGAAGAACCAAAAACTGTAATAGATGTTTAATAGAAATGGTCTTATATTCACATTATTTCAATAACAACAGTATTACAGTAGGCTACATGTAGTGTGTGGACAAATTAAAAGGTTACTTTCTCCAATCAGCGTTCAAAAAGTCATCGAGTGCTTAATCAATTTGCCTTTTTTACACTCACCAATAAAATTCAAGATTGTTATCAAGTAGGCCTAATAATTACTGAATGCAATGCACCTACTGACGATGATACATTTTTAATAATTCTTGATAATATGGAACCAATTTAATCAATTTTAAGCGCTGAAATACTTATAGAATTGTGTGATTATTGAATTATAAATATATAATTAATTATTGTGAATTTGTCCAAAGGTGCCCACTATTTAAAAAAAAAAACACACCATTGCCTCGCATTTATCTCCACAGGAAAATTTCTCGAAAAAAATTTAACATTTAATTTTCTTTGTAAATCTACTATATCAAATATTTATTAATGAAATACATACAGTAAAAACTCTTAAATCCGGCACGTTTGGGACTACGGCCGCACCAAATTATCGAACGGCTATAGTTATAACGGGAATGCCAAAGCGGGGGATAAATCGTTCAATATAAATGCAAACGATTAATTCATTTATTTTATATGCTTACGCACAAAAATTAAGTTCAAACATTCAATATTCTTTTAAATAAAAAAACATTAAAGCGCAAAAAAAAAAGTTAATACACAAGAACGTTACTGTTTCAAAAAGTCTGTGATGTCAGTATCGGATTACAGAATGTGCCGAACCGTAGAATGTCGGATTAAAGAGCTTTTACTCTAATAATATATTTGGGACTTAAAGAATCACTTTATTTACCAAATACACACTAACAAAATTATAGGAGCCGGCAGAAAACAAGCAAAATCCCCGTCACCTATCAAATATGATTTGGCTTCAACCACAGTTACACACAGCAGACCTAGGATTATGATTAATAATTATTAAACGTTAGAAGCCTTTATAAATTTATGAGAAAAGTACCGAATATGCTGTATCTATAAAGAGCATTAACTGTTGTTTATCAGACAATCAATATACAAAAACAACTGATAAATAATAAACGATAACATCGCTATTAATTACATGCATCATAATCTTAGACAATTTATAGAGATAAAAATAAGCTCGTTGTTTGTTTTACGATTTTAATATTTATAACTAAAATAATCAAAATTAGTAATGTTATGTTGAATAGGCAGGGTGATAGTTAAAATGACCTATTTGCTCAACTTGAACCCATTCAAAAATTCAAACTTCATAATACAAAATAAGACTTAGGAAAACAAAAACTACCAAAAACAAAAATCCAATTTAAAAAATGAATTAATTTTTGTTGTTTCTAGCAGTTTCAAGTATCAAGCCTACTTTGAAAACTAAGAGACCATCTGAGACTCGGTTCCGAACAAGGTAGTGTTTCATCTTACGATTGAAAAGTCTCGCGTCAAGCTGTTTTGTGAATAAATATTAGTTGAGAACGTTGGAAGTTATCTTAACATTACACAATGTTGGAAGCGTATTTCTCTCGATAAGCGTCACCCTGGCTTACGACAGAAATAGCACAGCTGTTTAACCAACGAAGCGACAATAACTCTTAATAACTTCTAAACCAATCACGGTTTCCATTTAAGCGGATTATTGAGTGAAACTTGTACTTTTCAACTCGTTTAAAAATAAATTACGGTACTAACTAAAAATGCAACATTATTCGCCAATGCATATAGAAATAGCCGCCTTCTTTTCCGTCAAATAATGAAACAGAAATAGTAGCGTGTATGCGATAAGTACGGGCCAACGTAAAGTTACGAAACAAATTCTATGCAGTCGAACGTCATCACTCTTACGACAAAGTTTTTTTTTTTTTTTTTTTTTTTTTTTTTTTTTTTTTTGACGCCAAAACTCAACATTTAAAAAGTGTAAAATGAAAAATAAAAGAAAAAGCGTATAAAGTGTGCTAAGGTGAAAGAGTTAGTTACGCGTGTTCACGCATTTCGAATGTCATTTAAATATCCTTAACGAGAATCCTTGTCAAGGACAACGCTATCATTAACATAGAATTAAAAAAAAAACCAACAAATAAATCGGGTAAAAATAGAAAAGTAAGACAAAGCTAGCGGTAAGATACAGATAGACGGTAATAAAATGTCTAAAAACAAAGTTTGAAAACTATTTTTACCTTCAACTTAACGTCCTCTTCCACCCACCCGATTTCACAACATCAGATTCAGTACCCCGTTTAAATAAAATTTCGTTTACAAAATGGAATAAGAAATTGATTTAAAGCGATTAATATGAAATTTGTAGACGTTCTGCCCCTACAGTAACAAGTTAACCCAATAAGTTCGAGAAGGGTTAAGCCGATGTTAGAAAAAACCTCTCACTTTCTCTAATTAAACAGAAGATTAGTAAACTTTTCAATTAGCGACACTAAAAAATGCGATTAAAATTAATTAATCAGCATTGCTCAAGAAAATCAGCAACTCATGATGATCAAATTTGTGCAGAATTAAAATTCGCTCAACCAAACAAAATATTCAAGTTGAGAAACTTTCATTATACCAAACTAGTTATTTTTGGGAGCACAAATATTAGAAAAATCTACATTATTTTAACGCATTAACATCACATTTTTGCTTTGTCAGATTTTATATTTTTTCTCCTCTGTTAAAAACTAACACAAAAAAAAAAGCTATTGCGAGTAAACAAAACTTTCACAACTTTTCAGCTACACAATTGCAAGTTAACGCCTTGCTGAAAATGGCAAACACAAGTAACCAACTTTAAAATACGTGTGCCACCATGGTACCACGATCAGGCATGAACGGCTATATTGCGACAATGCGTTTATAAAAAGTTTCCAATTTAATGGAAATAAAAATTATTTACTTTGCTTTACATTGATTTTTTTTTAAATTTAATTTTTATTTTCTCCCGGTTTTTAGCTTTTATATGATGTACAGCGCCTATGGCCATTAATTAATTTCAGTAATGCATCATGAAACTCAAACGTAAATAAAATCAGAGAACATGAAAACATTTACGAGATAAAATCAATTGCTGTATTTTAAAATTTTGTCCAACTGCCGTAATGACTTAATAACTAAAAATTCTGTTGGCAAGTAAAATAAATAAACATAATTTACATTTGGTAACAAAAAAAAACCAATGCTCTTCAAAATGAATCATTTAATTATATCCACAAGCAAAATTTATCAAAAAAAATTCTACTATTATTGATAAATAAGTTTTATCAGATTTGCTTTGATTTTGACCAAAATAAAACATGCGCTGACGGTCAACTAAAACGATTTAGCCGTCGTGTACGTTCAGCGTAAGTCGCCTCCTGATCTCTAGTTTCATTTCCATAATTCTCTCCTATTTTCGTAAATGACATTTTTCCGCTTAGAAAATCCAATTTTTCAGTTTCACATTAGGCGTTTACATCTTTTTTCTATCGAGATGATATACTAGTGTATAATAACGACGATGTCAAATGTCCTTCCCGTCAATTTCGACGAGCTCTTTTATACCGATGACCCAAGTCCATTTTTTTTTTATTATTTATTTTATAAGCAACACTCGGGAGATTCCTCACACACTCTCCATCACCACCTTCGCTTTCTCATTCTTAAAAAAATAAATAGAAGGATTTTGACGATAAGAGGATACGAATTTTGGCGGCTAAAAAGTGGCAGCAAAATCATATAATCATCCGAAATACCATAGTCGAACTGCTGCAGGAGAAGAACGAACGCAGATAAAAATGCCATGAATTTTTTTTTTCGCCCCGTTTTTTTTTTTCTTCTCCTCATCCAACGAGATCTATTTATTCGAGTCGAGATTGAAGCAAGACGAAAGAAATTGAAACTTGGTTAAGCGACGAAAGTCGATTTTTCTTTTTCTCCCGGTTCCCAATTCGTTCCAATATTATACGTTGCACAACTCAGCCATCGGATAAGAATTACAAAAGGGAAACAATTTTGTTTTTCTCCGAGGAATGTCTTTCCAATTCCCACATGTCCTCCCCGACCTCTTTTATGTGCCGCAGCTCTTTTAATTTCCTCGCGCGTCCACGCCCCTTTTTCAACTCTAATAAAAGACTACACGTGTTCCAGCAATTTCGGAAACCATGTTCTTTTTTCACCCCTTCTTACACTCGACTATCTTTAATAATTTACGACATAAAACCATTTTGACAATTGTCCAAAAACCAATTTTTACGATCGAAGGAGAAGAAAAAAAAATTGTCATTTCATTCAAGTCATTAAACATCAGTTATATCAAGCACATCGTTAATAATGCAACAAAAACTTGCACATTATCTACACCGGTAACCCTTTTACTGACTTTTTAATCATTTGCAAAACATGTACACATTGTGCAGTACATGTATTCAATTACAATGCACAGCATGTACTAAATTCTCTCCTTAAGAGAAAACCACCAAAAAAATCTCGTTTCATTCTGGTTTCAGATTTTTATCTGTTAAATCAATGATGTGGCTACCCAAATGAGATTAAACGAAAAAGTAAACAAATTTATAAGCTTGTCCATATAATATTATATATATATATTTTAATTTAATTCAAAAAGTCGCTTTAACCAAATCTTGCTAGTAGAAATTTAATCTCATTTAGCTGAAAACCTCTTTTGTTGTCACCAAAAAATATTTCATATCAAGATTTAGAAATTCGTTGGCAAAGAAATAATAACCGTTCATTTTTATCGACAACATTTATTTTCTACAGTATGCTGCTGTCAAGAGTGTGAATGATGCTTAACTCTAAAATAGAAATCGACTTGACTTTTCTAATCATTCGAATCAACATAGAAAGTTCCTTCGAGATGATTTACTGTTTTATTAAAGTCTCATTGGGATTCCGAAAACTGAGTTCAACTTATTGCTCGTCAAAGACTTTGATGAACGCTTCATTTATCACTTTACGCACATTCATCATTTTTTGAAAGATAAACATAAAATATTCTTCTTAAAAAAAAATAAAAAAAACAGCGGCCTTCAGCGTATCTAAAACCAACAAAATTTTCAACTTCTGCATTCATTTAACCCCATAAAAATTAAATATTAATATTGATCCGCGATGCCAATGAATATTAAGTGTGTTACATACACGGTGAATGGAAAACATTTGACCAATACAGTAACAAGAGAAACAAATGACAAATTATTGAGATTCAAACTATTCTAACCCAATCCATAATAGTAAATATTCGATGCTTTTTATGAATAATTTGTACAGTAGGTACCAGTTAAAAATAATAATGGTCATGAAGGCGTCGTACCTTTCACCGACAAGAGACAAATTATTAAGTTACAAGCAATGCAATAATTATTACCAAAGGTAACGCTTTTGACAACAAAAAAATGATAATAAAATCCTTGCAACAAAGTTTTTCCATGTACCAATTATTACAAAGATTAATGCAGTAATTGTAGTGAGTCGCTTTTTTTTTCCATTCACCGTGTACGGATGGTACTGTACAGGCAAAAAAAAAAAATCGATTTCAGAAGATGAAGCCGTAGTGGGTAGGGTTTTGGATAAGTTTGCAGTAGATGATTCGATTAGATATTTGGAGGCCGCTCGCCCCCCGAAACACTAGGGAGCATAAAATCAAATATAAAATTGGTCTGTCACCCTGTTTAAATCATACGCCGGAAGTGATTCCGTATGATTTTTTCCGGAAGTGTTTTTAATGTTAGACGACTCTTATCGAATCTCTTCTGGGTACCCCGCGTCGAGCCATATCCTTTCCATTTCCATACTCCTCCTCCTCCCATACACCTAACGCACGAATTATATTTGCTCTCACATGATTGATTTTATTCTGCAACTTTAATATCTTCGCATACAACGGTTCCATCTACATAATAACATAATCTTCCGGCGCTGAGGCGCAACTTTGGGTTTATGCTTCACGTGAATATTGGTGGGCGTTGGATGCATTTACGAGAGTGCACAGACCCGGTGCACAATCTTAAAAAATAGGCGTCGTCAGTCGCAGCCAGGAAACTCATCGTTTTAATATTATTTTGTCACGCGGAATATGTAAACAACAGCTTATCCACAATAATGCTTCGCGAGAAAATAATGTCTTGAAAAAACAAACAAAAAAAGAAATACTGGACCTGAGCAACCACTGTAAATGCATGGAAAAATTAGCTTTATACGTTAAACCACAAAAATATTCTTGATTTACAATATTATTAGCCTTCAAAACATTGAGATAATAAAATTAATATCAGAGACACTAAGTCTTTATTAGAAAATGTAAACAATTTCTAGTTCTGCTTTAAGAATGCAGTAAATAAAATATAACATGGCGAAAGATTTAATCCTAACTGCTTTCTTGGAGAATAAAAATGTTGCTAATTTAGTGAAAAGGGCTCATGGGAGTAGTTAGCGACTGCAATTAACCGGGAATACGAGTGTCGTTATCCTCTTTCCAAAGACCCATTACCATTTTATTCCGATTTAAATCATTGTGAAACAAATTTTCAACACAATCGCGGATAAAAGCAGCCTTTAAACTACGCTACTTGAGCATATCTCATTAACTTATTCTTATAACAATTTGAAAATTACTAAACCACAACAAAAACCTAGCAAAAAGGGTATCTTGTTAACCAAAACATAACCCGAGCGAGGACAACCATAAAATCTTCAAGAGCAAACCACTACTAATAGGCATACATGTACATACCGGTACAATATTTCAATAGAAAAATAAAACAAACATCAACGCGCCATATTTTCAAAAATTCAATTTTCTATTTAGTATTCCAAATTAATTATTTAATTACAGCATCTTTAATCAAGAATAATGTAAACTTAAAGATGTTACTCAAATCCTGTCCCCAAAAACATAAAATATTAATTACTGTACTTTCATTTTCGATGCCTAGTACGCATTGGAAATTATGCTGAAAAACACCGTTCTAACGCGTGAAATTATATATACAGTACCGGTATATATTTAAAAAAAAATGCCATAAAAATCATAAATATTTTACGAAAAGTGTTTTTCTAATTTAAAATAATATTTTTAGTAGTCATTTCATTTGAAGAGCTGTCTAAAATATTGGCAGAGTAGCTCATTAAAACAAAGCACTGATTAATGCAACCATTCATTCAAAAGTACGGTGCCAAAAACAAAGCTAAAGTTAGCTCATTCCATTTATTTAATTAGTTAATTTATTACATTTTCTTCTCGTACTTCAAACTGCAAAATGCTATAAAATATTATTTAATAGCTTTCGCTTCAAAACATCAATAAAGTGTAGAAAAGAAAAGTAAGGCGAGTAAGTAATTAATTAACAACTGCGCGCACTATTTTAATTATCCAACTTTTTCGCGTAAACACGTTTGAAAGATTGTCTGCTTTTATAAATAACTTTTATATCCTTTAAAAAGTTAGAAAAAAAAAAGTTTTAATATTCTAAGAATCAAGATAAAAGGCGAGATTTGTAGTTGTATAGAGAATTGACAAATTTCCATATTTACATTTACTAGGCTATAAATGATGCTTAGCACGTGTTACTGCCACGCTTATATTCTATTACGAAACACATTTTATGTTTTTCAATAACGTTCTAGCAAACAATAAAATTTATAATTATGTTATCCTGTATACTGCTTCCTAATAAACCTGCTTGCAATTCCGATACTACTTTAACGTATTTGCACCCGCCTAATTCTAAAAATAACCCTCAACTGTTTTTTTTTTTTTTAATTATTGAGAATTTGAGACAATAAAACATTTTACGGTTCGGCGCTGAGAAAGTGAATCTACTGCTTCCGGATGTATGTAAATCCAATAGTGACGTCGTATTCCTTCGAAACTACCAGAATCCAATGTTAGCAAAAGATTAAGACAAACCATTCGCGAAAGCGTAGTCGTTAACATGATCGAAGCTAAATCCCTTCATTTTACGCCAGAAAAATTCTTAATTCGTCGTATCGTTTCCCCCCCCCCCCATCCCCTCTCTCCATCCTAGTCACGTGCATAAATGCAAGTGGCATCGAAACGTTAAGTCCCCTTTTTCGCTCGGATAAATCCCAGCACTTTCACTCAGTCTCCCCAGAACGATCGTTTCAAAAACCCGTAAACGAGAAATTAATTATTATTAGGATTAGCAGCTACTAAAGCAAGTGACGAACGTATAAAAATAAAGCTCGCAGACGCCGTTCAATAGTAGTGCATCAAACAAGTCGTTCACTTCTCTTCCACTGATAATCGGGATAATCTTCTCCCTCCAACGCCAAGAAGAACACGAGTTCTTCAAAGTCGATGCAAATAAGCCGGTCGAAATTGCGCTAAACTCACTTTATGACTAAATAAAAATAATAAAAAATAAAATAATGTAGAACAACGACTCGAAAATAAAATCTACATAGTGTCATTAAGCTGCACAAAATAATTGTGGACGCTCAAGTTCTTCGTAAAAATAAAATTAATTTAAACTCAAAAATATCGATGTCATAAATCAGTAACGATTGTAAATTAAATAGAGTAATACTGTACTGTTCAAATAAAATATAATACTCGGAGTACAATTATTGCATTAGTGCGATTAAATTAAAAATACGATCCCCAAAAATGTTTTTGTAAATTTAAATTAAAAAAATATATAATACGAGTATATTTCTCTAATTATATAGTATATATAACTTATATATATATATTTTTTTTTTTTCAATTTAATTTTATCAGATTTATTCGATCAAATTATTTTAATAATTCGCAACTTCTAGTTTATACCGTATACCGTATATAAAAAAAATTCATTTTCGAAGTATTTTGAGCAAAACTAAATTTTGCCATTAGGATTTGTTCAGAATAATGTATTTAAGGAATACGAATCACAACAGAAGGTACAGTATTGTAAAAATCGATATGTTTTCAAAATTTGGCTAACGTTTCAAAAATATTTCACCAACATACACGTAGATGAGCAATAAAAAAAATCAAAATTCTCAACTCATAAAACTCATCCCACTGCTCTAAACTCACAGATTCCATTTTTTTTCTTTTTGAACACTGTAAATTACGGTAATCAAGAAGATTGTGCATAATCAAAAATGTAAATAGAGAGTCTCTTCAATTTACTCTTCACAGAAAATTCTTTTAAAAATCGCGAAATTTTACTTCGTTTAACTTCTGATCACGTACAAGTGTTTGGCAATCGTTATATCATCAAAAAAATATATTTTTACACTCTACGTTTAAGTTCGATAACAATTTTAGTACCATAAAAATTTCAAGTTTACCTGTAAACAAAGCATTGACATCTTCATATAAAAAAAAAGTAATATAAAAAAAAAACAACGTGAACAATGAATAACCTAGACAACAGCGAAAGAACGGTGGCAGCGACGCAGAAACCGCAAGCTTGCACTATTATTATAAGTAAATAACATGTGTACATGTCAGCAAGTGCTGTATTTGCCCCATACATAATTTTCATGCGGTTCATCAAAGTCGAGTGCAGGAGAGAGAGGATTGAAAAGCGGCACAGTAGTCGATAAGTATAGCATCGATTAATCGATAAGCTGGCTTATTTCAAGTATCAAGTCTGCAATTTTCTCTCACTTCGCAATCTTGTGAAATAACTACTCGGAATAAATCATCTTATATGAATACGTAATATTGGACCCCCTATAAATATGTGAAAAGTAGTGCACCGGCGATAGATTTACCTCGTCGTATTATAATATAAAAAAAAATTTTAAATATGATTTTTTATAACGATTTTATAATAAATAAAATATTGCTTTAATCAAAAACTATTTCAAACTAAATATACAGTACTTTTTAATAATAATTATTATTACTTTTCTATTTCGCTATTTTGAAGTTACAGTATATAATTTTAACAAACTGAGGTACCTACTTTAACCGTCTTTAAACAACTTAAAACTTTAGAGTGTTTAAAAAATAGAGCGGAAAATACAGATTTAGGAATTTGGGGGGAAAAACCCCCTATAAAATTTCATGAAAATCCCTCACACCTTCACAGGCTAAGCGCTTATTTTTACATATTTATAACAACTTCTAAAGGAATCGTTTCAACTGTTATTTAAATGAGCTAAAATTATTAATTATTATAAAACAATTTTACGTCTTTCTTTTATGCGGTACAAATGCGGTATGACAAGCGCTGCCCTACTAGAGTAATGTAGTAAAATATTCTATAGGATTTGTTAGATAGAAACCCAGACTGACTTAGGCGTACTGTATGATTAATAATGTGGCTGCAAATAATTTTAGCTAACTAACGGATTAATAAAAAATAAATAAATAAAACCAATAGTAGCGTACTATATTGTGCATCAAACCATGAGGCAACTTTTATCATTACCAAGTAAGCCATAGCACATGCATTATGTTCTACCACTCATAATGTTCTGTCATTGTTTTTAGTTCTTCCCGTCACTCATTAAATTAATAAAGAAAATCACTGCAAACAGAAACGTCATTTCTTGGATATCCAATTAAATAGACAGAAAAGTTACTTAATACGCATTGCTAAAACCTCGCAAAGTCAACCGGATTTACTAAAGAGGAACTTTTAAAATTTAAACGATTGCGCTCGCTGTAAACCCCAAATATTTTAAGAACCCTTTACTTAACCAGACAAATTATACTAATGAAACCCTTTGATAAAACGTTAGAAAGTTAAATCTAAAGCGAGACAATGGTAGTAAAAACGTCTTCGCACACGTATAAAACCCACCGTCATATTTCTTACTAAGCTCCATTTTCATTTTGTTTCATCGCCAGCTCGGTTAAGCGTGAAATTTAAACAGCACGAAATCATTTTTACGATTCGAGATGGCAGCGTAACATGCGCTAGCATTGTACCCGCCCGCCCGCATGCATCCACCATCACTGTCAATATTGCTTTCATGTACTGCTCTCATGTACCTGCCTAATTCTCAATATCTAATAATTCACGTTACACAGATCCAATAATAAGATTTTATAGCTTAACTGAGCGTCTCTACCGCATTCTCCATATTATTTCTGCCACCCACTCATTCATTCGATCGACCAACCAACTTATATATGCGAGTATAATACTGTATAAAAAATATATATAAAAACACAACGTTGGCTAACAATAAAGAGTAAATCATCTGATGTTGTTGCCAGCGCTTTCTACCCAATATTAAAAAGCTGGCGTATTAGCGAATGAATATCACAGCCAAATAAATAAAATGGATGAAGCAAAATAAAAAGCCATCGTGAAAATTACAAAGTTAGGCGCTTCATTCAGAACCCATGCAGCGTCTCACGCGATCTATCACCGTGATGAATGCGCACATATCAGCACTTTTTGGCGTAACAAAAAAAAAAGTTGAACTGTTTATTTAAAAGAAGAAAAAAAAAAAAACTTTCGCAAAAGCTGAGTAAAGCCTTATAAAAAAATTTTTTATATAGAAAACTTTGTCTCCTGATTAGATGATTAGTTATTCCGTCATCGTAGGTGGTAGCATTGTTTACATGATTTTCAATTTCGATATTGTATCCCTGAGAATTATATTCCCTAAGTTGTTTTTTTGCTTATTATTTTTTCCCTCATCTCGTATATAAATAAAAAAAAAAAAATAATAAAAAAATAAAAAAAGGTTTTTTGACGCAAATACAAGCGACGCTAAACTTTCAACCAACCATTTGTCAAATTTTTATCAAATTCAGATTTTATATAACCAGTTTAAAAGAAGAAAAACCGTCGCGATAAAGCGAAAATGTCGCCCCACATTTCCTACTAAAAAGAAACGCAGGCGGGAAAATTCGCCGTACAAGATAGTAAATTGTGTGTGCATCCTAGCAGAAAAGTTGTGCCTATCTATCTTTCTTTATATCGTTGCACAAGAGAGAAAACGAAGGAGTATAAAAAAGAGAGATGATCTGTAAGATGCTGCAAAAAAAACGGCGACGTTTTGCGGAAATGCTACACTTTGCGCGGATGACGTTGCTAAAAAGACACATACCAAATACCACAATTTGACCTGACTAAATAGTTACAACTTAAGTAAGAAGTGCATAAAGATTCGTCGTTACTTGAGCATCTTGAATAGTCATCGTGAAACCATTCGGTAACCCATTGAAAAACCCGTTCGTCTTCAATTGTGACAATGCCGGAACTCTTGACGAATCAACAACCTGTCCATTAAACGACTTAATTTTGACGCCTCGATAGCAAAAAAAATCAAACGCCACTACAACAGCATTATTGCAAAATAAAGCAAAAAAAATGCTCAATAAATTCATAGAATAAGAACATTAAAAATAATAACGCATGGTGCTGCACTTATTTAAATATATAAAAAAAATTCGGAAATAAAATTAAAAGGCCGTAAAACTCCTACCGTTAAGATAAAACAATAATAATTAAAGTTTAATATTAAAATTTCAGTTTCATTTCTTAATCTTTCATCAAAATGCAAAAGAAAATACTGTACATAATTTATATGTTGTATTGATTTTTATTTTCTTCTTCATTAAAAAGTAGGAAGAAATGCTACCCGAATTGTTATACCTTGTACATGGATTGTTTTTATATTCATCAGTTGTTTATGAACGGCAAAAAAAAAACATATTACTGTACAGTGAAACCTCCCTATTGAGACCACCGTTGGGACCCACTAAAATTGTACGCTATTAAATGTGTAATTTTATAGTTAGACGGTTTTTAATTAAAATTCTATTAGTAGAAATTTCAGGTATTTATAACTAAATACAGTATATTCAATCGCGCTCAAATGTTGACTGGCAAAATCAATGTCTGTGACTGTGCAACATGTTACTGCGCAGCAAGTACCTCGGTGGTCTTTAAATAGACACCTCTATTGAAAATGGGTGGTCTCGCAGTAGAAGTTGGGAAATGCGCTAACAAGAAAAAATCGGAAGACGTTTTTGCGGTGGTCTCGAAATAGGAAGGCTCTCATTAGAAGATGGTCTTGCGTAGAGGTTTAACTGAATTCAAAAATCTTATTTCACTACAATCAACATGAAATTTAGCCTTGTTCTCATTAAGTTTGACTGTTTTTTGCTGGATAATAAATGCCCTCGTTAAAAAAAATAATAATGTTCGCTTCGATATATTCACACTCGAGGGAAAAATATATGATATTGCTGGCACATTAACCACTACCAGTAGTAGGGGGTTTAATTTCAACTGATCTTAGAAAATTTAAAGCAGATAAATCATAAACGATTAAACGTACGATTAATAAGTAGACTATTTTATAATAATTGCTAAACTTAAGAAATTCAAAGTTAAATCAACGACGTCAAATTCAAATTATATTTCGCGAAATTGAACGCTACAAATAATTAAAATTAACTATTTTAGTAGTAAAGTACAGTTCACAAAAGTTGTGCCGGTGAACTTAATTCAGTTTTATTGCGCGTAATAAAATTATTATGTTCTAGAAACAAGCTACAGTATAATATTATCTAAATGAAAATGGAAGTGCCCTTGTCAACAAAAGCTGGAGAAAAAAATATTAACAATAATAATAAAAAGATGCTGCTAGATTTATAATTTTGTGTATGCGGTAAAGAGCTAATTCATCGTTACACATCCACCCACAACCACCTACTGTATTTATTCTTCCATCTATTTAAATACCCACTACCTACAATTTTCATCAACATTCTTTTCAAAAATATGTTACGCGCCAGAGTTTTTATTTTTGTACAGCATTGTCGACGTGCACCAGCTGTCAAATCATAACGTCGATCATCGATAAAACTCTTTTACTGTAGGCCTACATTACGAAAAACGGAGCAGAGTGTGTATCGAATAAGCGATTGCAAAACCAATTTTGATGGTGTACATAATAATATCGTACTGTGCAAGAAGAAAATTTTAAATATTTCGAGCAAAATTATATACTGTAGCTCTACCTCCTCCCGTCAAACTTGCGTGATACGTACTGAATAAAAGTGAATGACAGGCAGTAACGGATATATCAATAACAGCAATGACATAAATGCCAAGCAACAATTAAAATACTTTTAATAGTTCAAAGTTTTAAACAAGGAAAATAACAATTAGTTTATATTTTTTTATCAACATATTTTTAAATTAATTTTATAATGTTGGTAGCACCTTTAAGTTACCCACACCAAAAATTTAAAAAATCAATAAAAAAATAACTATTCCATATCATATAACGCACTGTATCATGTGTCGCAGTAGACCTACGGCGTAAAATGACTTGCATTTAACATTTACAAAATTAAAAAAAAAAAAAAAAAAAGTTAAAACCTGCTTTCTAGGACGGCAGATTTTCTGTTTAAATAGTACTTCGCACTGTTCATACCGCCTACACGCGGCAATTAGTTATTCAACTGTGCATATATTTATTTTTTAGAGAAATAGACTTTCGATGTTAACAGCTTGCTGTCTTCTCGCTTAAGTCAACTACCATTAGTAGTTTGCAATAAGTATTATAACAATAAAGATCACCAAATAATGTTTTTCATCAGCTAACTCGTTTGAAAAATTGTTTTATTAACCTAATTCTTTAAGTGAGTGTTGAAACAAAAAAGCAGATTTATCATAAAACTCTAAAAAAAACCCAACAAAGCAATCTTACCAAGAATGCATATAAAGGAAAAGCATGCAGCACTCAACAAGCTAAACAATTTTTAACAAAACATTTGCTGAACGAACGCACTGGGGCATGCAAAGCATTTGGCAGGAAAAAAAAGTAAACATTTGCAGCAATGGAAATTACCTTCCCAATGAATAAAAATGAATTAAAATCTTCATTTATTTACATGTAATAAAAAAATGCTACTTAAAAATTCATCATTTCAGTTTTAATTTACATCCCGCAAAAATAAATGAAAAAATGTTACATATCCAGGGTGAGCCCAAAAGTCTAGAGGAAAGAGATTGGAGTGACACTTCTGAAATCTAGCTATGGAGGCATGTCAGAAATGCGCTTTCCAATGAACATAATATTTTCTATTAAACTTGAAAAATTCTTTAAGTTAGAGCAAAATTTCCAATTACAAAGTTGTAGAGTACACCTCAATTAGCCTGAAACACATCAAGTCTTTAATGTACCACCAACTGCTTTCAAAAAATATTCTAACGAATAACTTTCATGTTTACAGTATTAACATTCTGCTACACACATGCTACCCTCTTGCAAATTATAATTTACGTAATTTCTTTTTTAAATAAAAAAATGACAGTAAGCAAGATGAAAGTAATAATTGCCATGGTGGTATTGACAAAAATGCTGCTGCTACACTGTTCGTACAAAGAATGAATTTCCAGCAATACAACAATATGGTTGATGATTTATCACATTCATGGAACAAGAAGCACCAAACAAAAACCAACACTCACTGAAACAAGCAAGCAATCGAATGAATTAGTAAAATGAATGCCTAGGGCTGTACTTACAAGCATAGAATAATAATATTGAGTCTGTTTCTTATGAAGTAAGAGATGATTTTAAATTCTAAACCACACCTTGCTACTAATACTTGTCAATGCTTAGACATATTGTTACACTACCAAAAGATCAAAAAAGTGTTTTATGAAATTGTTCTTTCTATAACTTGATTGCATCAGCAACAATTTTAGCACTATCGCAATAGTAAAATAGCATGGCATTCATCTCTTCCACCGTAATCAGTCGTATTCTAATGAAAAATTAGATAACTATTGATAACATGAGCTATCACATATGGAAAAAACTTTACAAAATCATCGAAAATAAGTTCATCAATTGTTCCATTACATAATATCAAAATTTCAGAGTACCTCAGCCCTTTCCAAAATAATGTCTGGTGTACAGATTTTCGACTCCCTCCCCCTCCCCTGCAGATTACAGACTTTCAGTTAAAAGTAAAAAAGATCAGAAGTCGTACGATGATGGCACGCAAACTCCTTTCGCGACAAACACATCCGCATTCGAGCGAAAAGTTTTATCGGTTTAGGCTAGTGTTATTTGAACATTCTAATAACGCTGAGGTTTCGAGTAACGCAGGGTCATCTTGCTCTTCCGATGCATTTATCCACCGACCTTTAAAATTTCGGATCTCAAAGTTGAAACACCAAATCGAAAATATCTTAGGCGTCAAACATTTATTTTTATACATATACTGTTCTGCCATTAAATAATTAAAATAATTCACTTTTATCATTAAAACAAAATGAAATGGTATTACCGGTATTGATTTTCTTTGAGCAGTTAAATTACTTTTATCGGCACTTTCAATCATTCTGAATCCGGCAACTTCAAAATATCACTTCAAAAAAAAAAAAAATCTCTCCCCCACCCACTACTGTCAGTCTTACCGAAACGCGTAAAACTATCGAGCGGACGAAACCTTTTCCAAAATAAATCACGCTCCCAGTTAAAAGCGAGATATTTTAGTTTTATTTTTCTGTTTATTTATTTTTAAGTGGAGAGTGAACAGAAAAAAACAAGCTTTTTAGGACTTCTGGCAGCGTAGTAGACCAACGTCGTTCACGTTTTGTTGGCCTAGCACCAAAACACATTTACCGGCGCGAGCGGTACCGATTCTAAAAGCCAGATGTGACGCCCAAAAATCTGAATGTTTCTTTCCAAATACTAGGCTTTTGAAAAGTTTTTGCTTCTCAAACGCTAAATAAACCATTTAACAATAAGAAAAAAGGTGTATCCTGCGGAATTAATCCTCGCCGACCGTTTAGTTAGGAAAGCAAATATCGCCAAGAAGCAATTTGAACACGCAACACGCCAACGAGGAAAAAGAAAATAATAAAATCCTCAAATTGCCCGTCTTAAACGTTTTTAAAAAACTTAATTTAAAAAGATGACGGTACATAATCTCTGCTGTGATAAAAATAGTAAATTTTACTATTTTGTTCTGCAAAAATTCCGCGCAATAAACATTAAGCGTGTCTCAAATATATTTTAAACAGTTTGTACTTGAATAATTTTCTTTTCATAAAATTCCAAATGAAACATACAGTCTCAAACAAACAAAAAAAAATTAATAAGTATAAAAAACATTAATTTCATAACCGACTCTTGTTATGCCAATTCCATTCAAAAACATGAAATTATGTAATTTTTCTAACCGTAGCTTTAATAAAGAAATCTTCGATAAAATAAAGAAAAATAACAGCGGTATGAGGACGCTAATAGCTGCGATAGCATCGCATGTCGAAATCCCGACCAATCACATTTGCGTGCAATTTAATGCTGTAATTTAGTCATGACAAATTACCGTCATGCAGCAAGCAACCAATCTGGTTAATACCATCCAAATTAAGTACCGGTAACACGAAATTAAATCACATTGTGTCATCCCTTCGCTTCCGTCTTTTTTATTTACACACACTGGCTTTGATTTATTAGAAAAAGATTTTCTAGGGAAATGCATCTCTTCTTCTGCTTCTCCTCTTCTTCACGCGAAAACACGCAGCTGATCACACATACACACTGGCAAAACGCTCTCGATAGGGAGCTTCCGTACACTATGAACCGATAAGAGCAGCGCCAACATACTGTACAAAGACTGTTAATTGCATCCATTGAAAACACGACACGGACGTGACGCGTGCTAATGAATTTCATCCAGGTCCATCTAAAGCGAGGGTGGAACTTAAATGACCACAAACCAAAATAAATAAATTAAAAACAAATACAAGTTTACAACTCGCGCAGTCAATATGTAACCGGGGAAAAGCAAATCAAGTACGGCATTCAACTCCCCTCGAGTACTATTATAGTATGGAAAATAAATTCAAATACACTGTATTGTACAGTAAATACAGTACCTTCACGTAATAGTCAACTACATACACCCAGACTTCTCTATGCGTTCCATTCCCACCAACGTACGTTTCCAAAAAAAAAAAAACTGAATAACAGTTTATCGCGAGTAACTATGTAAATATTGAATAAAACTTACCGAACCACTATTTTCAACCAAAATATTTCTATTTTCACTCGTGTATAAGACGCAACATAGCTTCAAAAAAAAAAAAAGGAAAAGCAAAGTTCGTAATTATAAAACTGTCTTCAATGCAGATTTAATTAATATTTCAAGTGCCTTTTTCTTATAAGTTTGGAATTTTTGCTTTAATTTCTTTGTTATTATTAATTGATTCCATATAGGGTAGATAAAGATTTAAATTGCATGCACAAATTAAAATGTTGCTTATGAAGGAGGATAATAAATAATATAGCTGTTGAATATAAGCTATGAAAATTTCGAAATCTTTCTTGACACTTGATGAAATGGTAGTACCGTTTCACTGCACTCCGAGATTGAAGCCAAACACGCGAAATATATCTCCTCCTTCAATTCCAGTCTTGATTTTTTTCCCCTCCCGATTATTGCCATTCAATTTAATTAAATGTCCATTTGCATGCAGCAAAGGTAAGCGTAACAAAAGCTCCAACGTTTCTTTTTCGAATGCCTCCCGGTTCAGCGAGACGGATCCGGGATAATTTGATATTCAGCATACTGAACGTATAGATAGGTTTTCGGCGAGATGAGATTAATGCACGAACGAAAGAAGCTTCGCTCGATGGCGTCGCCTAACTGCGCGTTTTGTCAAAACAGTTCCGAAGAAAAAGAATAAAAGGCGCCTGAGCTTGCGCGTGTTCATCGTCACGAGCCCACCTTAAGCCATGACACAAAATAATAAACATTCGCAAGAAGAATAAAGAAAAGAAAAAAAGGTTTTCAACAGAACCATTATCAACGCTGACTTACTTTTAGTATTATTCCCAATATTTAACTTCACCTGCAGTGCCAAGTTTATTGACTATAGGAACGTAAACGCTCCCATTCACTTTGCACTATTTCTTTCATACTAAGATACAACCCAAGAAAATAATAAAAACACGCGATGTATTAAACGCACTTTGATTTTTATTTTATTTTTATCCCCAGCATTTCGTAAGGTTAAACTCAAATTTAAAGAAGGAAAATCTCGTATTTGTCGTTGCTTTCAATACCGCAGCAGCGTTTAAATTAATGTAACAAGAAAACTATTAATACTCGTAATACTGTATCGGTATTGTATACCGTGTTAATTTGGTAGGCTTGCGCATGGGAATATATTCTTTTAAATTGATTTTAAGCTATTTCTGCTCGTTTCGGTTAAATATTGTTCGTAGAATTTTAAATTTATTTTTTCTAGATTTAAAAGTTCGGTAGCAAAAATAAAAAAAATAAGAAACAATTTTAATGTTAAAGTTTAATCGTTTAGGTTGAAAAATAACTTAAGCTAAAATCCATTGATTTACAGATTGATCTGTCAGGATAGGAAATAATAAGAAACAGTAAGAGGTACCGAAATTAATTAATAAACTCTTTCGCATTAACAAAATCTAGCTGGTGTTATTCACTTAAAAAAATTTTCAAACCAAACTACGCTCAGCTTTTCTTCTATTAATAAATCAATTATGGCTTGGTGATTTTGTTAGAGAGACTATAAACAACCATATCAAACATGATTCGGCACGAGCTGCTAATTCTGCAGTAATTAAAAGATTACTCAACCGACTAAAAGTTGCAAGGCTTAAAATCTACTCTATAATACTGTAATATTAAAAAAAAAAATTCTATTGCACTTACGTAACAGTTTTATAATAAATGTTTATAAATACCTCCACTATTGACGCATTCATTTTTTCGGTACTAGGAAGCAGCCTTCATTTTCATTCTCGAAACGGATGACAATTTATTTTGATCCCCTTCCCCCCCCATCATTCCCAACATAATCGAACGCCATAGCTCACCGACAGCGTATACTCGGTGTATATATATTTTTAGTAACGTTTTTAATGCTTTTAACCGACGTCACAATACATTCCACCTCGTCGCTCAATCCACCCCCATACTCCTAAACAACAATAATAAATGACAAAATATTGACAGAGGGAATGGATAAATAAAATGACTATCTTGAACTTGCCACAACGCCATTCATCATTTTCTTTTATTTTCCGTCAACTAATGCGTCCGCTGGTCTACCGGTACTATTAATCCCGCGTAACACACCCCTGATTAAACTGTCATAAAATTCCCTACATCAAATTATACCCGAAGAGCGACGCTTCAAAACATCACAAAATACGCGTTCGCCTTAAGCTTCACTTCATCAATAAAACGTGTTTTGAAAGCGCTTGACTGTTAAGAATCGCGCTAAAAGCAACCTATGGATAATACATAATAAACATTAAAAAAACCGCGGAATTGAGTTAACTTAAGTTTTTCCGTTCCTAAATGAATTTCATTGCTTTTAATATTTTTTTTTTTTTTGCTATCAAATTTAGTTCTAGTTTATAGTTTCTGCCGGTTGTTAAATTTGTATAAATTAAAGGAAAAAAACCTCTAAATAATAAATCATTAAAATAATGCTAATATAGACCTAATTGATAACCAATATAAACGCGAATTCGCTCAAAACTGTTTTAATAAATTACGTTGAAAATTTGGTTTCCATAGTGACCTAGCAACCGCTTAGTTTCGCTTCCCCGCTCCCTTTCTTTTTTTTTTAACCTGTAGTTTTTCAAATTCCAATGTTTATTTAATAAAACGTGCCCTACCCGAGTTCAACTCAGTAAATCTAATTAATTTTCATAAATTAATTCTGATTAAATAATTTTTAATTAGAACTCGTAATGTTGTAAGCAGATCAAGTATAGTATACGTTTGCAGGTGGACCATAGCGGATTGAGCTCGGCGTCTACCTCCCATTTAATTCACCTTAATCTTGCACCCCGGTGGTGCATTTCGAGCGTCTCAACGAGCTCTTTATTACGTTCGTCTCGCATCTTCTTTCCTATTCATCGCAGTCAGCTGCCACCTTTGGAATCTTACGTAGGAAAGGCTTTACCATGATTTTAATGAGATATTACGTAAGTCAGTACGGCGTATGCATACAACTTTATCTGCATGGCGTTTCAAACTGCGAGAAAATTTTTCTCGATTGAACCGGAGAATGAAAAGAAGAAAAAAAAAAAAAAATGTGACGTGCTAATATAGAAAATTACAGTAATGAAATATTAAGGAATAAGCCCCATTCTTCACTCATAAATAGACTTTAATGAACAACTATTTAGTTCATTCCGTTAGTGGCAGCAAACGATTTTCAAACTACCGTACACATACAAGCACTTCAATTATTATTATCATAATAATACGGCGCGGCAAAAATCTCAAAATGTAACTTTTTTCTTCTTACATTTGCATAATGCTTTTCAATTTAAACAATTGTTAATGGCGCAGGCGCTATTAAATTTAAAGCGAATTTATTAAATCTCGAAAAGAAAAAGGGCGAATTCACCCAGTTTCTGAATTATTCTTGGAGTGTAAGCTCGGTTTAAACACCGAAACGCAATAAAGTATCAGCGGAACAAATAAAGAAGAAAAGAAAAATAATAAGCGCAAGAAAAGAGATTATGTTATTGAAGTTCAATATATTGTCGTAAAGCAGCCTCTCGAAATTTTACGTCTAATTTCTAAAACTATCACTCGTTACACATCTCGAAAGATAATTTGGTTTCTTCGCTGAAAACAGCGGCTGCGCATCTCGTTTTTCTCATCTCAAACTGTCAATTTGAAGCAATTTCATTAGCCACATTCAGACAAACACAAAGGTTCGCTCTCTCTCTCATTCGGCGGAGCTCATCTTAGCAAAACCCTTCAAAAATAATCTTAAAACGTTCCAACCTTCAAAATAGATATAATATATATATAAAAAAAAAGTTATTCTGCTTTTACTAAACGCTACTTCACATGTTCAACAAATAAGAGCAAAAGTTTCGACCCCCATGATAATAACTGTAAATTGTTCAACGTAGCAAAGTTGTTCTTGCTTGTGTTGTTCATTCCACGTCGATAGAACTCGCAATTCCGATCGATTGCTTCCACTTCTTAAATATATACTTTCTCTTTTTCATTCTCTTCACCCCGCCTAACAAACTCATTTCTATCCTCACTGACAACACGTCGGTCATCCACCAAAAAAGAAAAAAACTTTTTATTTTGATAAAACTGAGTGCAGACTCTTCAACAAACATTGAAAAACAAACTGCAACTGTAAATATTTAATGAAAAGTTGAAATTGAATTCATTTCTATCTTCAAAAAATTTGGATACGCGATGTCCATCGTATTCTTCGCGCTCCATTTCCTCCGACAGGTACTTTCAGTGTACTTTAGATTCGGTCATCAGTTTTATTGCCCTTTGCATATTTTACATCTCACTCTACATTTAAAATCTGCAAAGAAATCCAAACTTAATTCCCCAAGCCCAAAGTTTCATAAAATTATATACGTAGATAAAGATTCAATAAAAATTTCAAAATTAAGCAAAATATTATTTTTATCCATTGTGCAAATATTTGACAGGAAATAATAAAATTATTTGAATTTAAAAAAATAAAAAAAAATTGGCGAGGTAAAATATACATCAATATTTGCGTAAAAATATCTTTTACTTCATTTATTTCCAGTTTAACTTTCTATTCAGAAAACCAAAAATTATAAATTAAAATTACATTTTCAAAATTTGATTACCGTAGTTTATTAGAAGTTCGTCTTCGCTTCGGCAATACGGTAACCTTGATTTTTATACTCGTAAAGTACTGTGAATATATTTTTGACTAAATAGGAACTACCGGTAGTAAAAATTTCATTATGGTTTTTTTTCCTTCTAGCTTAAACTTCAAAGCTTTTATATCAACTTCCCCCCCAGAAATAGAAGGGAAAAAAATCGTTTATTTATTTACTCGTCCAAAAAGCGAACAAGAGATACGCTTTTATTTGACAAGTGACGTTCTTCTCCTAAATGTTCTCTTCAATCGATGACTGAATTGTAAAAGTTTGTTTTTTCAAAAATAAAAATAAAAAAAAAATCGAAAAGATCTTTAAAATTATTTTACTTTCAAAATAGACTTTATATCACGCTACGTCTGATTTACTTTCACAACATCCAAAATGAATGAAAACGCCGCTACCAGTTGGCTTAAATTTATTTCCCGAGCCACACGATATTGCAATACATACTGATATATAATATACGGTATAATAAAGAAAATCAAAATCGATTTAAAAAAAAAACTGTCATTCGAAAAATAAACGTATTCCGCAGCTATAAATAAAAATAACTATTCCAATTTTAATAAATGTATATTCTTCATTCCAAGACATAAATCTATCTCTCAGTAATAGGCTTTTCAGTGTGAATCGAACCTTAAAGCCGAAAACAGAAGAATGCGTTGGTCGTGTGACCGAGATGAGCATTCTATGAGAATTGTTGAAATTCCGAAATAAGAACCAAAACCGATGCCGAATCTCAGACGAGAGAAGAGGGGGAGGGAAGGAAAATCAAAAGGTTCGAATCCGCATACATATAGAAGAGCGGTGACATATCGAACACATAAAATATATGAAACCGTGTCGATCGAGAAAGAGGAGAAAGAAAAAAAATACTATTACCGTACCATTTCTTTCTATAGATCTTATACACGTTATATTGTATATGAATTCAGCCATACAAACTCAATTTTTAAAAAGAAGTCACTTTTCAAATTAAGTCTCAGATATACTGTAGTGGAGATTCGCGTGCACTGATTTGACAACAAAACGTCCAATAATTTAGTTTCCCCCCCTTCCCTCTCGCCATTTCACGAATATGTATCTCTCATTTAAGTAGTCGTAGTAAAACAAAATGCGGAAAGAAATGGGGAAACCGCAAAATAACTATTTTTCACGCTTTATCAGGTGAATGGCGGGTGCACGTACGCATCGATGAATATCCTATTAAAAATTTAAACATTTTCATAAATCTTGCATCACGGATAACTTCAAAAGCATCTCAAACAATAAAAATGTGGCGGAAAGAAAAAAGAAAAGAAAAAATGATTCCGCTAACCAAAACAAAACCGTTCCCGCAAGAATTGCAGACAAATATTATAGTTCAAATATAAAAATAAATGAAAATAAAATAAATATTCTATAAGCATTTTGTGTACAGGACTGTAATAAAAAAAGAAAAGTAAAAAGACGCTATACTGTAGGCCTACTTCAATTTAAAATTACGCTTTTAAAACCTTTAAGAGCTTACAACTCCATCCGTAAGGTATTACATTGTTATACCACTCTCACGTTTGAAAATCGATACATTTAATAAACAAAAAATAAATAAATAAAAGAAAACACTTTTAAAATTTAATTTTGAAAGCTGCACGATAAAAATAATGTCCTCAAAATCAATATAGCCGTCAGTCAAAACGCTGCATTAAAATATTTAACGCATTTTATATAATTAAATAACAACAATCCGAGCTAATGACCGAAGGAAATATTGCTTGGGAACTTATTGCAAACACTCGAATAAGCATAAATACTTGTACATTGTATTGCTTATATTGCTGGAAGCTGTAACACAATGACCAATCTCAATACATGTACCAGTAATTTTATGAAGTCTATTATTTATACACATAATAAATAAAGAAATTTTGCATTGTTTTAAAAAGTTAAGTTACTAAAAATAATGCAATTAGTTTTGTTTATTTTTCATCTCATTTTTTATGAACTACGAGTATATTTGTGATTTTAATATGATGCCAAAAACTAATGTAGAATAAGTCCTATTAGCGAGAAAGACTGTATGTGATTTTTTTAAATCAATCATTTAAAAACTTTATCTTATCATTATTCTGAAATTAAATTTGCAAACTTTTATCCATTCCCAAGTTTCGTATTGGGCGTACGGTATCTTATCAGAGGAGAAAAATAGTCTCTGCGAGTACATGTTTACTTCCTTAAAAAAAAAATTAAAAATGCTCCTTAATATTCTTCAATAATATTTATTCGGCGCATTTGTAAATATGTATTCCAAAAAATACATAAAAAAATAATAATAAGATACGCTAATTAAAAAAAATAAGAAAAAGAAAATAAAATCAACGCTTTAAAACAAAAATTTGATTTAAAGATGGGGGGGAGGGAGGGGCAGAACGGGATAATATATTCTTAGCTTCAACTACCACCTAAGGCAAGATAAACAAATTACAGTACATGTATATTCAAAACAACTGCTGTACCGGTACTGTGTACTGTACATGTTTTTTTCCCTAAAAACAAATATTAAATTTCAAGGAAGCGGGAGACATCATGCTGAATTACGTCTTTCAGCCAATCTCGTTATTTTGCCGGCGCACGAAAAAAACATTAAGTACATCGTTTGTAACCTAATCCATCGTTAATCCAATTCAAAATACAAACGAAAGACGGAGGGAAAAAAATCAAACATATTTTTTTCTTCTATACCGGTATTCAAAGATTGTCGTTTAAAAAAAAAACTCATGAATATCTATTAACGCGTAAATATCTGCTACATCAAATCTGTAGAATGCTTCAAATGCTTTCAACGCACAATAAAAGGTATGTTCATTTGTGTGAACCGAACATGTTCGGGGCCAGAAAACCGTTCATTTGTATGAACTGAGTTCAC
>JAQGAZ010001024.1:0-38264 GCA_034692225.1 Polydesmus complanatus
GTTTAACGAGCGAACGACCCCCCCCCCCCCCCTACCATTTCTCTGTCTCCCTCTCTCATCCCCCTCCCTCACAATGACATTCGTGGAAATCACGTGATAAGCGCCATTTTGTTTTTTCACGTGACTCATTTTTAGGGAATCTTCCGCCTGTTTTTTTTATTTTTTATTGTCCTGTAATTTATAATTATAATATTGTTTTCCTATCTATCTCTCTTTATTTCTCTTATCTATCTCTTTCACCTACATGTATCTTATTACACCATTTTGAAAGGAACTTGAGAACGAGATGGCCGCCCCGGGACACTGAGTGGGAAAAGGGGTTAAAGGTTGTAATTATCATTTTTTACCTTTTTTTTTTTTTTTTTGTACAATTGTCGTGTATTATTTTTATTATTTATTTTTTTGACATAATTTTTGTTTCGTCCTCGGCTTTTTTTTTTGTTGTTGTTGTTGTCATCCGCTGTCTCGAAATTTAACGCAAAAAAAAAAAAAAGAGAAATTCGAAGGTCGCCATTTTTAATTTCTAAAAAAAATGATTTTTCGGCGCTAAAAATGAATTTTTATTTAATTAAGTTTTTTTTTTTTTTTAATAATTATGACGATTGAAAAATGTCGCGGGCAGCATGTTGCACGTGCGCACGTGATGATGACGTAGGTGATGATATTCGCAGCTCATTTTGTAAATACGGAAGAAGAAGAATTCATCACAAGCACATAATCTTTGTTAATGAATCAGTTATTATTAATTATTATTATTACTATTATTATTATTATCATTATTATTATTATTAACGAATTTGTTTTTTCTCTTCTTTCCATAAAAAAGAAAAACAAAAAATGATAAAAAAAAAACAAAAAGCCCATTTTTTTTGCTGACCAATAAAAACAAAACATGTCAGTTTTCAAAATGAAAAAGAGGATTTTTTGCGATTTATTCTTTGTTGACGTCCAACCGCAAATTCAATATTTAACCAAATTTTTTGTCTCCCCCCGCGACGTGTCATAACATCCTGTTGTTGATGTTGACTAACTCCGCTCTCTAATTAGAAGATAATAATAAACGTCATGTTCCAGGAATCATCTTTACGCAAATAACGTGTTTTATTTGGCGCGCCATATTTTTCCAGTTTAAGTTTGAAGATGTATGGCAGCTCATCTCGGACAATATCAACTTTTATTATTTGAATGTTGTGTTTGGGAGAGAACTTCGCTAATCCGAGTTTCAAAATCCGACTTTTACTTGAGCGAGTAATTTATATTTTTTAAAAAAGAGAAGTGCACTCGATCGAGTTGAAAAAGACATTTCACTTTTAAAATTTTGCGTGATACATAGAGCTTAACTTTGACATCAACTAACTTCATTTAAAAAAGAAGAAATGCACTCGACCGAGCTGAAAAAGACTTTTCACTAATCCGACTTTTACTCGACCGAGTAATTAATTAATTTTTTTTTTTTTGGTTTTAAGACTCGCGCGTAATATTTAGTTAACTAATCTTGAAAATTAAGTTCTGTATTTCAAATGAAAGAAATGCACTCGGCCGAGCTCTTTACCAGCGAGAGTTTCACTAACCCACGCGTTTTACTAAACCCGGTTTGTTGGCAGAATTTTACTATAACTAAAGTTAACTCGACCGAGTACTTTAGAAGTTTAGGTTTCATTGTGAAGATTTCACTAAGCCAAAATAACACTTTTAGAACACGCGCTAATCTAAAAGTTCACTAAACTTGTCACTAAAATGAAGTTAACACTAAACCACCTAGAACTACGAGAAAACCCCCCACTAAACAGAATTAACTACACTTTTGATAAGTTCCATTACACTAAGTTAACTAAATTTTGAAAAGTTTACTAAAATAAAATATTTCTTCGAAAATTTTACTAAACTTAAGTTAACTAAACTTTTAGTACACCGCGAAAAGTTCACTTGACCAAACTAACTGCTAAGTAAATCGAGTAGAGCCTAATCTTTCAGTTCTAAAATTTCACTAGCACTAAATTTATTAGTTCACTAAGCTTACTAGTTACTACCACATCGAGAAATTTAGTAAACCGAGTAAACTAAACTTTGTACACTTTGAGAAGTCAGTTAACTCAAAAACGAGAGGCCTGTAAATCGCGCAGTTCACTAAACTTTAGTTGCCCGGAACTTACTGTAAGTTCTCGGCAATTCAACTTTTCTCCCTATCGCTTACTAAACCCAAAGTTCACTAAACCGAGTCAACTAAACTCCCTTTCTCGTCAAACAAACTCGCATTTAATTCGCCTTTTACTAGCATTAAACTCAACTTTAGGCTAGCGCCCACTTCGCGTAGAATTCACAAAAATATTTTCGAGTTAATGAACTAAATCGTACACTAAAAAAAAAAAAAAACAAAAGCATGGCTTAATTTTAATCTAATAATATTTTTAATATCGGAAAATCGTAAAAATTATATGAGTAAAGTGAATGCAATAAAAACAAAAGTTATTCATCGATTTATTACACGCATATTATGAAAAGTCATCGGATGATTGTACTCTCTCTATCTCTCTCTCTCTATCTATCGCTCTTTACTAAACTTCCACATCGAAAACACAGCTGCTCAAACCAAACCAACATTTTTTCTCTCTCTATCTATCTACAACTCTGTGTGTATGCGTATCGATGAGTTACAGTTTTCGCATCCGATACAAATCCACTGCGTACAGTAGGCGCAGAGTGTGGAGTCTGGGGGTTGAATAGGCGTTGCATTTGGCTCGTTTGATGCGTGTGACCTATAGCTCGTCCTGCCCACACGTGCACTCTCTGCACGCGAATCCTCGTAGCCTACACATCCTACTGTACTTCCAGCGTTATTCTCTGAGTGAGTGAGTGAGGAAAAGGTGTGACGGACGGGAAACAGAGAGAGAAAAGTTGTCAAAAAGTGATGCGCGGATAAAGCTAGCGCCACCTGGAGGAGAATGGAGGGGGGGATTGTGAAAAGCAAGATGGCGGCGGTGGATACAAGTGGGTGGGTGGACCCGTTCTGCGCCGTCATCGCCATCACTCCCGATCACTCCCGCCCGACGCTCTTCTACTCACTGCACTCAAATATGTTTTTTTCAAAATGTCGTTTTATTATTTCTCCTCTCTTTTAGTGTCCCTGCGCGGTTTAAGTGGGTGTGGGGGGGGGGGGCAGAGGGAGGTGCGCAGGTGGTTGTCGGTTCAACAACATCTAACGGTGGTCTACCGACTCTCTTTCTCTCTCTCTCTCTCTCGTCTATTTTAATTACAGGGTGTCCATATCGCACGACTTGATATAATATATTTTTTAATTTTTATTACTGTTATTTTTCTTTCTGTTAATTGTGATGAACGTATAGCAGCAGCAGACGTGACAAATGCTACGATTACGCCGAGGTGTAGGTGGATGCATGGATGGGGGGGGGGGGGTGGATGGATGGGGGGAGGGAGGGTACACAGACAGCAACCGTCTGCTCCCAATGTCATTTCCAATGTTTGTTTTCTGAGAAAAAGCTGTCGCTGCCAAAAAATTTTTGTTCAAATTTTTATTTAACGTTTTTTGAAAGGCGTCAGTCTCAAAAGCACGTTAATAAAAGCGCCGACGTCAAACGTTTCAGAGTAATATTGATATTGTGTAAATGGAAAATATTAACGGTGTTACAGTATTTCAAAATTTGCGGTGTGTAAAAACCAAAAAAAAAAAAAAAAAAACAGGTTTAAGGGAAGAACTTAAGTTAAGTGGAAAGTTCAGAAATTGAAAATTATTATTAGCTTTAAAAGTTCGTTTATAATGTAAAACTTTAGATTAAGAGGAGATAATTCTTACTTAATTACGCGGTTAATGGGAACAACTTAAGTGTGAGGAACGTAGCTGGAGGCCAATTGTAATAACTTAAGTGTGTGGATACGAGAATAACTTAAGGGAGGGTTAGATGAAGCGGATTTTTAAGGTTAAGTGTAAAATTCAGAGAATGGAAATTTTTTAAGTTTTAGGGTTCGCTTATACGTAAGTGTTAGATTTAAGTGGATCACTGTACTTATTTGTCAGGTTTAAGGTTCCACTTACGAGTGAACTTAAAGAGATAACATTAGTTTCTTGTGTTGTAAATGGGAATAACTTAAGTGGAAAGTTCAGAAAAGAAAATGAAGTTTTTAAACGTTCGTTAAGTTTTAGATTAACTTTTACTTAAATATGGCGGTTAATGGAAACCACTTAAGTATATTAAGGCGCGTACAACTTTAGACAGCAATTTTTAAAATAACTTAAGTGTGCGCGAGATTAACTTAAGGGAGGTTAGACGAGGTGAAATTCCGTAGGTTAAAGCGAATTAAAATAAGTTTTAAGTTTTTAGCTCACTTATAGGCTACATAAAATTTAAGAGGAATTCTTTTAAGTGTTTGATTAAGTGGATGATAGTCTGCACTTATATTCTATGGGCTTGAACTTTACAAATAAGTTTTTTAAGGTTCACTTAAAGCGATAACAGTTTCTTGTTTGGTAAATGGGAATAACTTAAGCGTGAGCTTTATAAGGGGACTAGATAAGCGTACGGTTAAGGGAAAATTAAACGAGTTTAACGCATGCGCAGACCCTATAAATTCTTCCGCCTTTTCTTTAAACCTTTTTTTATTCACTCGTTGAAAGCGAGAGAGATGGGCGTAAAACGAGATTTAAAACTACAAAGTTCGGATACCGGAAGTAGTCGGCAGCCATGATATTTTTTGGTGAACGCGCTGAGCCATCGTTTCCCTCTGCTATCTGCTGCAGAATATCCGCAGTGAGTGCGTGTAATATGTGTGGCCGCAGATGTTAGAAACGCAGGCAAGCGAAGAGCCTCCTCCGGCCGAGGGGGGGCGTGCAGGCAGGCAGGTAGGGAAAAAGAAAATGGCTACTACCTTAGGTAGGGTGTGTGTTCTCCACCTACGCTCAGCCTCCTCAGCTCGTTTCCTGCTTAGCCTACACCCTCACATATCGCACAGGTTCTATGGCTTTCTGAACCACCGTAGATATAGCGTATAGCGCATCGGACGTCGGCGGGAGAGAACACGTGACCGACACCCGAAATATAGTTTTTGGCGGGAAAAGCAGCTAACCACATCTCCATTTCCGCTCAAAAGTAGAGATAACTTTTTTCCCGTTTGGCAACATTTCAACAATCTCTCTCTCTCCCTCTCTCGTCTATCCAAAAACACCTTTCGCATGTTTTAGATGCGGAGAGAGGGGTTAACCTGGCTGCGCGGAGATACACTACATTTCGCTTCCAATCTCATCGCATTTTCGATTTGAATCTTTTTTATTTTTTTAAATAAAAAAAAATTAGTATATTTTTAATTAATCCGATGAATTCAAATAAATATTTCTTATTTTTTTTTATAAGATTAAAAAAGTTTTGTTTTCTCCCCCCTCGGGACATAGTAAAATGATATTGCGGAACGTATCTTCTATATTTACACGCTTTCTTACGCCGCGCTGTCATTCGCTTCGCATCTCTTCACTTTCAAATTCTATTTTCTCATCTATTATAAATACAAAATAATAATAACGCGGATCTTCCGTAATAATATACGCTCTTAATTTCGCTTTGAATCCTCCTCCATTTGTTATGATTTTAGGAACGTATCTTCGCTTCATTTCCCTATAGTAAACTTGTTCTTCGCTTTGAATCTCTCCTCTTCTTATACAAAAATTATATTGCTGAAATATTATGTATTCTACATGTATACAATTTTTATACGTGTTATACATAATTCGCTTTGAATCCCTTTTTACTATTATTTCGCGAACGTATCTAAAGTTATTTTTGTTGCATTTCTTATAAGTAAACTGTTTTTCGCTTTGAATCTCTCCTCATCCTATGCAAAAATGACAGTGCGGAAATATAATGTATTCTATCATAATAATAATGCGTGTCCATCCAGAATAATTCGCTTTGAATCCCTCCTTTTTGTTACTATTTCAGAATCCTATCTACGATCGTTTACATTATTTCCTATGACACACCGTCGCTCGCTTTGAATCTCTCTTACTCCACATTCTCATAAGAAAAATGAACTTGCTTTTCTTTTTCGCTTTGAATCTTTTTCTTATTAAATTTAGCAATCGTATCTACCGTTAAGATTCCAAACGAGCTCTCTACCTACCTACGATACGTGTGCTGCTGCTGTTGCTGCTGGGAGAAAAGGGGTGTGCAGTAAGTGGTAGGATATGAAGGTCATCACGCGGGTCACTCGCTGTTTAGGACATCTTAAATCTCTTCGCTGACCTTTTTCTCGCACGTCCAATCCCCCCCTTCACCCCCCCCCCCCCCTACACCCCCTACTACCTCCTCCGCACAGCGCCCCCGGGTGGTAGTTGTCGTTTGTCTTCAATCGTGTCCCATCGCGCATAAAAGCCACACCTGGATATTCGAGTCCCTCCACAACGACTCGACAGGGGGTCCCCTACCACCCCCTCTTTTTAACCCCCCTTCCTCCAAAGCCCCCACCAGCGCCCCTTAAGCTCCGCGCATTACCGGTTGAGCGAGCAATTACGGCTTTGGAGGGACCGCGGTTGACGAGGGAGGGTCGGTTACACCTGAGAGGAGGAGGAGGAGAAGGGACCTATTCCTCCCCTAAGGGCCTCTGGTGACATTCCCTAAATAATTCCTCCGATCGGAAAAAGGTCGCAGCGAAACCAGTTTCCCCCACTCTCTCTCTCTCTCTCTCTCTCTCTCTCTCTCTCTCTCCCTGCGTCGCGATGAAATAGGGTCGGAGGTTAGGAGAGGGTGGTGGGGTTGGGTGGGCGGAGATGGAGAGGCCCTACCTTAAAAATCCGCGGCGTTTGATATATTCTATAGGCCCTCATTTGCATGTGAACGGCGTAAATCTCACTTTTCAATTCAAAAATAAAATTTCTGATAGCGTATGTAGTATTATTATTGTACCCATAGAAAAGGAGAGAGAGGGAGGGAGCATTACTTGCGGTTGAAGGAGTGATGGAGGGAGAGAGGGAGAGAGAGAGAGGGAGTGGAATCTCGAGCGGTTTATCAAGCGTTTTTATCGCATGTAACGGCAGCTACAGTAGTTGTACGGTGCTGCGGAATGTCCCCCACCGTACATTGCGCAATTGGACCCACTTTTTATTTTTCGGAGGAGGGTAGGCTTAAGGGGGTGGTTGTGAGTGGGTGGGTGGGGAGGAGGAGGAGGGTTATTTAGGGCAAATTTTGAAAACAATAGGCCAGCGTTTTGTTGTCGTGGGAGAAAACATTTGATTAGCAACGCTTAACAAACTGCGCGAAAAATGAAAAGCGGCAGAAAATAAAATTAAAAAAAAAAAATTAAATAAAAAAATGCCGCGCAAAAAAATAAAAAAATAATAATAATAATAATAGAAAAAAAAAATGAGGAGAAAAATTTTCTGTTGTTTTATATTTTTAAGGCTAAAAATGTGAAGTTACCAGTTTTTTTTCTGGTTTTATTTGCTATTTAAAAAAAATTAATTAATTAATATTATGTGTTTTCTTTTCGTATAATTTCGTTGCTATCCGGATTTATTGCATACATTTATTTTATACACGGCGTACGTAAAAAAACGGAACCCCTACCCTACAACTTGTGTTGCTGCGTGTGTGGATGCCTGGAGGAGGATATTTGAAACGTAGAATCTTTAAAGTGAAATTATTTTTCCATGTGTCATTATTCAAGTATTTCGATTATGATTTTATTAAAAGGATTTATATTCAGTTGGGTCAGGATTTTGTACGGACACCGTGTATATCTAAATTTTAGCGGGTTATCTTTTCATTAATTTCAGTGAGAGCAAAATGAGTTTTTTTTTTTTTTTTTTTTTAAGTTGAGATTAAAATTTTTTTTGAGGAAACATTTAATAAAAATCGAGAGTTTTTATTTTCACTTACAGCCTACTCAGCTTTCATTCGTAATTAAAATAAGGTTTTAAAAATTTCTCGTAAAAAATGTTTTAATTAAAATCGAGAGTTTATTTTCGTTAATTTGCTATGTTTAGAGTCTCGATAAGTGTGGTTGTTTTTTTTAATTGAGATTAAATTTCTATAAACCAAATTGAGTAAAACGCACTTTCTATAACGACATCAAAAGTTAGGCCAGTTTAATAAACCATGATCACTGTTATAGCAGGAGAGATTAAAAGAAAACGAGATCAGTGGGGGAGGGTGTTTTTTAATCTGGATTAAGCGATTCCGGTTTAAAAGTTTTTGGTGAGCGAGCAAATTCTATTTTTCATAAAACTAAATATAGTAAAACTTGACTTTTTATAACGAGATCAAAAAGTTGATCCGAGTTTTTCGGTGACAACAAGATGAAACTGGGTTTGACTGCGGAAACGAGATTAAGAAGAGGCTTTGTGGAAACAGGGTTGCCTTCAGCGAATTCCGGAACTAGTTTCATCGATCGAAACCTGTTTCAAAAGTGAACGAACCAGATTTAATTAAAACTTTTATTTTTTTGGAAGCGGACCAAAAGTGAAGGCTTTTTTTTTAATTATACAAAATGAGTTTGCGCATGCGCGTGTATAAGTGTATTTTTCGGAGAAATACTCATTATGAAATTAATCATTTCGTAATAATAATAATAATAACATAAAATAAAGTGTACTATTAATTTAAAATTTCCTGCATTCGAATCAATGCTGTCGAATACTAAAAAACAAATTCCTTAAACTTTTAATCCCTATATAATAATATTAAAACATTTTTGATATTAATAATATTTAATTAATACGTATGAATAATACTTTTTATTATTATTGTTATTGTGGCGAGTGAGTCAAATGTATAGTGTTTTTTTCCCTAGTGAATGTTCTTTTGGCGTTTTGCCAGAAAAACAGCAAATCTGATCTATCATTAAAAATAATTGTTCCGCCATTATTAAACGTATTAACGAGAGTCTTAACTAACAATTAATGTTTGTTTGCTTTTATTTACAACAACGTTTAAAAATAATAACTAACTTTGACCTTATTATTAGAATATTAGTACCCGTATTATTGTCTTTATATTTCGCTACGAAATCTATGAATTACATGTAAATAAATAAGGATTTTTTTTAGGGAATTTTATAAGAACTTTCTTTTTTGTCTGGTAACATTGCCGTGTTTATACTGCAGTACTGCATTATTTTATTATTAATTTAATATGTTTTTTTACATTGCAAAATTAGTTTAGGTTTTTTTTTAAATAATTTTATAGGGATTTTTTAAAAGTCAAATTTTCATTATCTGGTAACATTGCCGCGTTTATTTATAATTTATTCATTCGTAATTAAATTGGGTCTAATTAAGATTTTCAAGGCTAGATTTTTTTTTTTAATAGATATAAAAAAAATTAATCGATTAAATATACATAATATTATTCTAATTACTGTATAATATTTTAAATAATTAATTAGAATCATAAATATTGATTATTAATAAAACAAAATAAATTAACTTTTCTAAATAAAAAAAAAAAAAACATTGAAGGTTTGTCCATAAATTTCGTCTTTGATTAAACCAAATTTAAAAAAAAAAACATATTGAACAGAAGTAAAATGGGATGAAAGTACCAAAAAGTAAATTTCAAGAAAAATAGTTTTTAATTTCCCTTAATTTTTTTAATTATCAAGAGTCAATTATACTATATTTTTTTAAATATTTATCAATTTTAAACTGACGCCGAAAGAATAAAAATAGGACATTTTTGAAATGAAATATTAAAAAAAAAAAGTTTAAAATTTTTGAAAACAATAATATTTTGGACACGTGTAAAGCGGACACTTGAATCATCATTCTTCCTGCCACTTTGCGCGCGATTTACGCACCGAACTAAAACGAATATCACTTCCATTATTTGTTATTGTTATAGGCCTGGGTACGTAGAACTTTTTTAAAGTAAAAAAAAAACGAAATTTTTGTAAAATGGCACTTTCAGCTTTTTTTTTTGTACTCGTTTTTAATTTTAAAATAAACAAAAATTTTCTTCCATTTTGTTTTTGTTTCTCGCTAACTAATTAAGCAAAAAAAAAAAAAAAATACTTTAATAATTTATCTCTCTCATTTTCATTTTTTTCGCCTGTTCACAATTCTCGAGAAAAAGTGTTCGCCATAAATCTCTCTCTCTCTCTCTCCACGTTGAAGAAGAAGAAGATGAGTGTTGACAGCGATTGCAACACCATTCTTTTGTTTTTACCTCTCTTCTCTCTCTCTCTCACTCACTCTCTGATCGAATCTATGTCACTCTGACGTCATCTTACCGAAACAAAATGGCCGACAAACTCGTTTTTTATTTTTTAAAAAATTTATTTTTTGCAATTTTATTTTTTTCGATCGACGATGAGTTTGCAGATTCTGCGATTTTTAAGCGAATAATCGCGATCAAGGTTGTCTACCGCCATCTTAACAAAAACAAAATGGCCGCCATCGCAGCGCGTGATTATTTGCGCGGGTGGAGGAGGCTGATGAGGGGGAGGAAGGACACAGCGTTTAACTTTGTATTTATTTTTTATTAATGGCGTATATCATTACGTCGGTTATTATTTTATTGTCACTCTCTCTCTCTCCTTTTCTCTCTTTAAATGAGTGAGTGGGCGTGGCTCTGGCAGCTGCGTTGGAAATGGAGCTCACTACGTCACCTTTTCGTTTTATCTCCTATTCTAATTAGAGTTGACGTCCAAGACAAAACGACGATGGAAAACACTCTCTCTCTCCCCCCGGCTCGCTCTTCGTTGTCGTCTCCCCCATCTACTTTACCCCCCCTCCCTTCAGTTGAACGCCATTTTCTCTCTCCTTCGAAAACAACAACAAAAAAATTTATATTTTTTTTGTTGGTCCCGAATGTAAACAAGCGCCGTCGTGTAAAAACAATGGAAACACGTGTTCCTTCACTCATCTATCCATGTTTTCTGATGGGAGAGACAGATATGAAAAGAAGGCAGGAGTGACGTCAGGCCACCGTTACGTCTGACGTAGCCTACGGTAGCTGCCAGGGACCGAGTCTTTTATGTTGGAAAACGCGGAAAAAGGTGACTGCGAACACACGAAACTGTATTGTACATAGTTATAGTAATATAATATGAGTCGAAGTGTGTGTGTGGAAATTAGGGCGACTTTGTTTTTGTCTATTGTTTTTCTCTTATAGAATTTAGAACGGCGTAAGGGCTTCTGTACATTATGTAGGTTATGGCTTGCTCTTAAGATCAATGACAAAGAATTATTGCTTTAGGTGCTTATTCTTACGAGGTGTGATGTCATTTTGACGTCGTACATATGCTTGGTTTTAAGATCAGTGAACTGCGTGTGGATAGGTTAGTTTAAGTTGTTGATCTGATTCACTAAATATCGTTCAGTGATCGTCGTTCAGTGTTTTTTTCCATACGTGATACTAACCCATATGGTTGTTGTTTATTTATATACAAGATTCTTATTCTTTACGAATGTTATGACGTCATAAAAAAGAATGAATATTATAACTGAACGACATAGGATTGGGTTCACGCATCGTTCAGTGATCCTTGTTCAGCGATTTTTATTTGAACTACGGATTTATTTTTATTTTAGACGCATTTTCTTATAAGGTGTGATGTCATTTTGACGTCATAAAAAGTAGTGTGTTTTCTTGTTTTAATTATGATCAGTGAACTGCGTGTGGATAGGTTAGTTTAAGCTGTTGTTGTTGATCTGGTTACGTGTTCACCAAATATCGTTCAGTGATTTTTACATGGCTGTTTTTTTTTTATTGATATACAAGACGCTTATTCTTTTATAGTTAGGAGTTATGATGTCATTTTGACGTCAGACCAAAAATAGTGTGGTTTCGTGCAGATCACTGAACGACATTAAATTGGTTAGATGTTTATGGGTTTAATTATTTATTTATTTTTGTTATTTTTAGATGCTTATTCTTTACAATGTAATGATGTCATAAAAAAAGCGCTTTTGGTGAAGAGCACTGAACGTTATTGAACATGCTCACTAAAATATCGTTCAGTGATTTTTTTCCTTTAAATTACAGATTTTTTTTTTATTATTATTATTTTAGATGTTTATTTGTAAGAGTTATGACGTCATTTTGAGATCATTAATTGCGAAAAACACAATATGAACGATTTTCTTCAAATAAGAACCGTTTTCTTAATATGAACGATTTTGTTTAAAAAAAGAACGATTTTCTAGATAAATATGAAAATGATGATGAAATCGATGATTATCGTGAAAAATATGAAATTTAAAAATAAAAAAAGATTTTCCCCCCTTTTAACTTCCGTCGCGCGAGAGTGCTTAACTAGCGGAACATACGTCACGAATTCTGTCGGTTAAAGAAAGCGCAAAGCAGTTGTACAGTAGCGTAGGCTGGCGTAACATTGAAAAAAAAAAAAAGAATTAAAATTCCAAATCGATTTTCCAAAAGCACTTTTTGAGGCGAAAAATTCTATTATTCGAATTGATTTTTATGGGTGTTTAATTTGAGCACAATTATTGATTATTAGTGCGTGTAAGATAAAAAAAAAAAAAAGACACTACCTCCGTTCCGCCATTTTATCAATTACGAACCATTTTAATACAAATACTTCTCACTTTTTTTTCTCCTTCCATCCAACTTCTTCCACTTCAATTGAAATAAACAACACAAAAATAAATAAATAAACAAAATAAACTTTTTTTTTTAAAAAAAATAAAAATAGTGAAACGTCGATACAACAAAGTCCGTACAATTCTCGATACAACGAAATGCTTTACGTCATTCGCAATAATTCCTATCGCAACATTATTTTAGTGAAATATTTCTGTGCTCAGTGCATTTTTTAAAATCTAGATTAAGCGACTTAAACCCGAGTTAACATACTTTTGGTAAATCTCGAAACAGGTTTTAAAAATTTTTAAATCGGGTTTTCACATCGTTTTTACATTGGAACGAAATTAAAAATTTAAATGTGTTTTGCATAATTTTGAAAGACGATTAAAATCTCAAGCGAGTTCTGTGTATTTTAAAACGCAATTAACATCTTAAGCTGGTTTTACGCAAATGTATTTTGTAACGAGAATAGAAATTTTAAATGGGGTTTTACAATGTTTTAGGACAAAATTAATAAACCTGAACGCGATTATTAACTGTACTAATAGGATTACATAATTATTTTGAAACTCGATTGAAGTTTTAAAACGGGAGCTACGTATTTTGGCACACGCCGTTGAAGACTTAAAACCGGGTTGAAATTGTTAGAAAGAAGATTAAAAACTTAAACTAGTTTTACATACAGTATTTTGGAACGGCATTAAAAGTTTAAAGCGGGGTTCACATTGTTTGGAACAAGATTTAAAGCTTAATCCTGTTTCACGTATTATTTTTGCAACGCGATTAACAACTTAAATGGGCTTTAAATATTATCTTGGAACGCGATTAAGAACTTAAACGGGTTTTACGCATTTTGGGACGCCGGTAAAAACTTAAAACAGGGTTTAAATTGCTTGAAAGGAGAATTAGAAACTTATACAGGTTTTAAGTACGGTTCAGCATTTTGGACCGGCTTCAAAAGTTTAAAGCGGGGTTTACATTGTTTGAAAGAGGTTAAAAACTTAAACTGGTTTTACGTTATTATTTTGCAACGCGATTAAAGACTTAAGCGGGTTTCACATACTTTTATTTTGGAACGCGATTAAACACTTATGCAGGTTTTACGTACAGCACGAAAGTTTAAAGCGGGGTTTACATTGTTTGGAACGCGATTAAAAGCTTAATCGGGTTTCACCGTATTTCGCAGCTCGGTCTAGAACGCCATTTAAATAATTCTAAATAAAACTAGATCTTTTTTCGGCAACGCAACGCAATGCGAGAGGGGGGGGGGGGGGGGAGTGAATTGCCGGGGGTTGAAGCGAAATTCGAGGGGGGGGGGGTGTTATGTAGAAGGCGGTATTGTTGGGGGTGTTGTTGTGAGGAGGGGGTTGAAGACCGGTTTAGTAAACACATTCCAACAACTCTTAATTACGTAACTTAAATTTTAAAGAGGTGTACGTGCATTTTTTTCCCTCGCGTATAATAATTCCGCCGGCAGAGGGCACTGGCTATAAGAATCATATCGGGGAATTTGGTTGTCTGCTGCTGCAACAACAAATCTGAGCAAGCGCTTTTAATAGAAGATGATGTAGAGGCTGACCGTTTCAATTAGGATAAGCCGTGTTTAGGGCGTGTTTAGTGGACATCGATTAAGAGCCGCGATACGAGTCGTTGATAAGCAGCACCCTATCCACCTATCCCTCCCTCATCCATCTATGGCGAGAAGGAACATGGGAACATGACTTGTACAAAATGGCCGCTGCACTTGAAAGCGGGGGATAAACCGCGAGGAATTCCTGGCGCATTCCACACATGCGCACACACCGCATATTACACCTTTTAATAAAATTATTATTCTATCGACTTTAAAAAAAATCAAAAAAAAAAAAAAAAGAGATTTAAGTCGCGAAAAAAACTCGAAAAATATTTTAGTACCAATTTCGAAATATTTGTTTACTTAAATAAAAAAAATAATAAAAAAAAAAATAGTTAATAAAAAAAAAAAAAAAGGTTTGAAGATGATGGGTGAGGTGTGATGTGGGGGTGGTAAGGTGGGTGGGGGTCGAGAAAAGTGCCGAATCACTCATTAAATTCTGCAACAACACTTTGAAATGTGTTGGTAATTGACAGCAGCAGCGTTTCTCGAGAGGCTACCCGGAGGGGGTGGGTGGTGTTGGTTGGAGGGGGTGGGTGAAGGGGGGTGGGGGTGGTATTCAGAAGGTGAGGGAGGGGCGTGGCTAAGCACTCGGAAGTTCGTTTCTCTCTCTCTCCTCTCGCGCCTCCTGTTGCACGTGCGGACAGCTAACACGTCGTCACTCGCTGCTACTGCTGCTCATTACGCATGCGCTAAGTTTTTTTTTTTTTTTTAAACTTCCGCTTCCGATATGCGTAGAAATTTTAGGGTGAAAATTGAAAGTTTTGGAGAGAATAATATTTTTGTTATTGTTTAAGAATGCGTTTGAAATTATTGTCGATTTTCAATGGAAGCGCTCACTTTCAAATCTTTTAAAAAGTCCATTGTTGTCCCCTCACATAAAGGGGTGACCTCTCGAGGCTCCCCACTGACCATATGCGCCTGAGTTTGGTTCGGTCAGGATGGGACAGTAGAAAGCAAAGATGAATGCAGATTCATACTAAGCTTACACTCGAAACATTGTATGTAGTTGAGTGGCTGCACTTGAGCGAATACTTATTTTTCCAACCATGTTTTGGCTTAACCGGAAGTCGGGCCAATTATTCTAACAAACTTTAGTTTTTAAAAACTTTTAATTTCAAAACTTAAAAATGGATTAAATATTTTTTTTAATCAGCTGTTCATTATGTTTAACTTAATCTGTCTTTAAGCAAAACGTTTTTTTTTTTGCAAGTTTACTATAAAATTAACTAATGAATTTCAATGTTTGATTATCTGACTAATGTTTTTTTTTCTGCACTTAGGTCACTTTGGAAGTGAAGGTTTCAATTAATACAGACTAAAAAAAGCAGTCGTTGTTCGTATCTTAAAAGAAAAGACGTCGCTTCAAATGTAAGTTTAATTTGGTTTAAAATTATTATTAAAAAGCGTTAAATCTGTCGTAGAAATTGACATAAAATGTCACTTGAATTTATTTTTACAATGTTGAGCTTCGACCATTCATGGTTTTTTTTATTTAACAAATTCCATTATAAATTTAATTAAAATTTTGAAGAAAACGAATAATTTTTTTTTTTTGGGGGTTTTGAAATAAACGTAGGCTACTGGTACATAAGATTTTTGTGCAAATGATAGAATAATTTAAACACAAGTTTTGATTCCTATTAAAAATATTGATTAAACTTTTTTTTAAAATAAATAAATAAATAAAAAATTGAGTAAGAATTTTTCTATTAAAAAAAAAGTAGGCTCTGCTTGTAAAATCCATTAAAAAAAAAAAAATTAAGTAAAGTTTTTTTTTTATATCAAAAACCAGTACCGGTAATTTTTTTTTTTTTCAAAATTTTTAGCAAAATTAATTACCGCTAATTAAAAAAAAAAAAAAAAAAGTTTGAACAAAATATTCTATATATTTTATTTAAAAGGAAAATAATAATAAAAAGCGAGAGTATAACCTCATTTTAAAAATGGAATAACAACTGCAATAATCCAAAAAATAATAATTAAATCCAGTTCGAAATTCTGTTCGAAACTTTTTAAGCAAAAAAAAAACAAAACAAATGCATAAAACTGGTTTAAAAGGCGGTTGAAATCTCATTAAAAACGGCATGAGTGGGTGGGGGTGGGGTTAGGGAGATGGGCGTGGTCTCCGTGCACGTGCGGACAGGTGTATTTGCTCGGTCGAGTGCGCAGGCGCAGGAAGGAAACGCGACTTGGGTCATCTCTCTCTCTCCTCTTCCATATTTTATATCGGATTTTAATTAGTCATAAAAAGTGTTAATGATACAGCGGGGTGACATATGGCAATGTAAATGGGAGTAGGTGGTTGGGGGGGGGGAGGGGGGGGGGGGTGACCACCTGCCTCACCTCCCCCTCATGAGGTGGGAGGAGGGAGGGGGGGGGTCAATCGACCGTTGCTTTTCTTTTGTTTGTTCAATTCGGTTGACCGGTCGAGCTGTCCTTTCATGTTTTTCACACACAAATACTATAATTACGCCTTTTGAACGGAACTCATTAAACGATGACGTCACCATTTCTCTCTCCTCCCTATCGTTAACTTAATTAATTACTCGTTAAAATCTTGTCATTTGCATGAGAAGCGGAGAAAGGTGAATTTTCAAATGTTGTTTTATTGGAGATTGTTGTTTTGATTTTTTTTTCTTTTTTAAACGTTGGGTGCGCTATGTTTAAAACTCTCCACTTCCGGTTCGAAAACAAAAACAGGAAACATTAGCGATAATTATATAGCAATAAATGAGAATTAAAAATTTTTATTTCGAACGAGTATTGTTTTTCATATTTCGAGTTGAAAATTATTATTAGAGTATTATTTCGATATTCTTTTTTTTTTTGGGAGTTCGAAATTCTAGAACATAAGAGTTCAAAATTGAACTGGAACTTTTTTTTTATATAGTTCAAATTTTAAATGAATTTTTTTTTTTTTTTGATTTTAAAATTTAAGTGGAACTTTTTTATTTATTTATTATTTTTTTTTGTTAAATTTTTAAATGGATATTTTTTTTTTAAATTTTAATTGATCTTTTTTTTTTTTTTTTATTCATTTATTTTTTTTTTTTTTGTTAAAATTTTAAATTAATTTTTTTTTTTTTTGATTTTAAAATTTAAGTGTAATTTTTTTTTTGGGGTTTCAAATTTTAAGTTAAATTTTGAGTTTTTGGTTTAAAATTTTAGGTAAAAATTTATTATTACTCAAAATTTAGTTGAATTTTTTTATTATTATTATTATTGTGTGAAGTGGTATATTATTTTTTAAGATTTAGTTTAAAATTATCGACCAAAATTATTCCAAAATTTATTATTGTTTGAAATTTTTTAAACTTTTTTTTAATATTCAAAATTTAAAAGTTTTTATTAAAAATTTAGTTTAAAAATGAATTTGGTTCAATATCGTTCAAAATTTTGGTACTGTATTGCGATATTAAAACTTCTATAAAACTAAAAGTTTAAAAAACGACTAAAAAATTTTTTTTTCGAAAAAATAAAAAATTAAAAAAAAAAAAAAACTGATAAAAATTTATATTCAAAAAAATAAATAATCAAAATCAAAAATTTAATTCAAAACTATTGAAAAAAACTCGGTCAAAAAAAAAAAAATCACCAAAAAATACAACAACAAAAAAAAAAATAATACTAATCGTCGCCATCCTCAATTCATAAACATACGCACTTCCGGTTTAACGAACTCCAACCATCAGTAATTCCGAATTTTACGCCATTAAAAAAGTAAACAAACAAATAATAAAAAAAAAATATGGAATGATTTTGTTTACCTTAATAAAATTTCCTATGAAAATCCCCAGCAAAAAAAAAATAATAAAATAAAACAAGATTTTTCCCCTCATTTTAATTAAATTTTCTGCAAAGGTTAATTGATCCGATCGACTTTTTCCCCCCCTCCCCCGCGATCGGTTATCAACCCCCCTCTTCCCTCCCTCACTCACTCTGACTCACCAGGTGGCGCTACTCCTCCTCGTCCTTATCGCTCGAAACGGGAAATTCAATTTGAGCTCAATCGCATTATCAATCTACTAATATTGATTCGCGTTAATAGATGGCGCTTCATACGGAGAGTGATGGAAGGAGTGGGAAGGAGAGAGAGAGAGGTTCCTATGGGACCTAATAGTGTGAGTAAATCGTTTATCGATAGTCTCTCTCTCTCTCCTACTCCCACTCTCAATCAATCTGGACCTTTCAATATTCCCCATCGTGTTAAATGGGGTCTAATGAATCGAATTGGGGCTCCAGGTCCTATGTCCCCTTCATCCCCTATGTCTCTCTCTGTCGTCACGAGGCGCTAAAAATTGATTTTTTTTTATCCCTCTGGTTTTATCCCCCTCCTTTTAAACTCTCTTTTCCTCCTCCTCTTCTGTCCATAAGGCTTTTTGCGGAGAAGAAACTAATTGAATTTGAAGAGGATTTTGCAGAAACATCCGGGGAATTGTCTCCCGCGCAATTAAAATCGTCCCCCAGGTGGCGCCACCCACTCCTCCCACAATATTGCGACACACACTCTCCCTCCTTATGACGTCAGCCGTGATTGCGTTTTGGCAGCGATTGCCAAACGAGTGTTTATAATGATTTGAAAAAAAAGTTTCGTTTCGATTCCGATTTTTAGTTTTAGTGGACACTTTAAGTTTAGTTTACGTTTTAATGTCGCTGCGTTTTAGCGGCTCTTAAGTCGGGATCTTATGCGTAAGTTGTCGCTCTTAATGTCAATGCGACTTAATATATAAAAACAGGCTTCATTTACCGTTAACAGAACCTAATTTAACCTTATAAATAACCTAATTCTGCGTTTTTAGTAACTTAATTTTAGATTTCATTAAATTTAGAATTGAATTTTAGTGGGGACTAAATCGTGAGTCTAGCCTTAAGTAACGTTTCAGAACCCGACCTACATTTGCAGCGGTAGAGTTTTAGTCGCCTCCAAATTGCCCCGCAAGTACGGTAATATTTTTCTAACCTTTGAACGTGATTTTGACTGGGTCGAACAAACGGCCGAGTGGAGTAGCGAGTTTTAAAAAAACTCGACCCAGTCTAAACAGCTCGTGGAGTAAAAATGTGAGCATTTCTTTAGCTGTGCTTATGCTTGGTTCTCACTAGTCAAGTAAAAGGGCGAGTCAGGTTGGGTTAATTTTTAGATCTAATAACAAACTAAGAACATACCACGTAGAAAATGTTTCTACTGGTTTCGACTGGGTCGAGTAAGCACAGATTGAGCTAATCCGAGTAGAATTTAAAAAAAAAAAGTGTGCCTACTCGACTCAGTTTGAACAGTTTTGGCGAGTTTGCGGTAGAGTAACATGGCGAGCATTTGGGCGAGTCAAGTGGTTGATTAGAAAAGTTGAGTAGCTCGGCCGAGTTTGTGGTCCAGCAGCTCCGTAACTTTCGCGATTTTCGTATTGTAGTCAAGTTAAAAAAACCAGTCGAATGGTTAAGTGAAAATGTGATTAGCTCGGCCGAGTTTGTGGTTAAAAAATTTTTGTGAGTAAATCAAAGCGAGTTGATTGGAACTACTCACCTAGTCTGAACACTGCTTTATAATAACATTCGATGTTTAATTCGTTTCGTATTGGATTCAAAGTAAATCCTATTGGACTAATGACTCTTTTAAGCAACTTAAAATGGCGGCCAGCTTTCCCGCTCCCACTGTTCAGCGCCAAAGCGAAGCAAAGCTAATTAAGCGAGGTCAACAGATCAGCCGCTCTAAACGTATCCGCCGCCGCCGCCACCGTCAGAGGGCGCTACCATCGAGACTTATGCATAATAATAGTACGTAGAGTTTTTATTCCTCGAAAAATGCACGTATGCTTAATGATGATTACCCTCGCCAGGGGGCGCCAACGAGAGCTTCTCGGTAGGGGGCGCTGCGTACACCTGCGCCTAGCACTCGAATGAAAAGGAATTCAAAATGGCCGCTCTCCTCCTCCTCCTCCTCCACGGTTTTAGATTATTAGATTCTCCTTATTAAAGTGTATATATATATATTTTTTTTGGATTTAATGGCGGTTGCCAGTAGCAGACGACGTCGGTTAGAGGGGGGCGTTGCGGTGAGTGGTGGGGCGCGTGTCATCTGCCCATCCAAGATGGCGGCGGCTGACGGACATCATTAAAAGCGGTTGAAGAAAACGACGTCATTTCAAAAAATAAAATGTTTGACACGTGACGTCAACAACAATGCTTTTATGTAGATGGAAAGAGAGAGAGAGAGAGAGAGAGAGAGAGAGTGTATGTCCGTTAGAGTCCTCCGTCTCCTCCCCCCTCCTCTCTCCACCCACCGGACCGAACAAAGGAAGGTCACCGAGAGGTCACCACACAGTTTTTTTTTCCTCTTCAATTTTTTGACAACTTCGAATTTATTATTCATTTTCTGTCGCCGCCATCTTTTTTTTAATATGCAGAAATGTGAGGGTTTTTTTTTTTTTTTCTTCTTCAACCATTTCCGGTGACTACGTATCAATCAGTTTAGACGGCGCTGTTGTCAGCTGCTGCTCTCTTCTTTCTTATTGGATTGTTTGTGGGGCTCCCCGCGCGTTTACTGGGCCCCCAGGTCATAACAGTTATTTCGAGTCAATTTTTGAGGGTTTTAGGAAATGAAGTTCCGGTTTTAGAAAGTACGCTTTCGCGCAAATGAAGTTTATCAAAGTAAACACTCGCTTAAATAGGGTTTTAGCAAGTAAACACTCGCTCGAGTCGAGTAAATACTCGCTTTTATAAGTTGTAACTTTGTTCTCTACAAATTCTCTCTTAGAGCTTTTCTGCTCTGACGTCATCCGACACCATCTTGTTTACACGTCCTTAAATAATTAGGCTAATGCATAGCAGCGGAAACGGAGTGGCCGTCGCTGACCTCTCTTCCGTTTTTTTTTTACTCTTCCCCATCAACTTCCGCTCACTCACTCTCTCACTCTCTCGTATACACATAATATTTTTTCAGCGCCACCTACATTTCTTTTTATCCGGGGGGGGGGGGGGGGGGGGGGGGGTTTTAGGTATCTCCGCCATTAGCTCTGTGAAGCGGAAGTGGGTGGTGGCAGTGGTCACCCGCGCAACGTGCCGCGCCGCCATTATTAGCGGATTACATTTTTTTTTCTTCTTCTTCTTCTTCTTCTCCTTTTTTCGTGCGCATGCGCGGACGTGTTTGAGAGACGCGGAGAGGGATTGGATGTCCGGATGTTGAATCGGGGGCCCTTTTCAATCCAACTCAATGGCTTTCTATAGAAATTTCACATAGAGAGAGCGAGATTTGAAAAGGGCCTGTATGGACGAAAAAAGGCCTTTTCATCTTTTTTTTCCACTCTCTCTCTCTCTCTCTTTCACTCTCATTCTCTGAATCTCATTCTCTCTCTCTCTTCTTTTTCCATATATAATAATGATGATAATAATGAAATTCAGATGTATAATAAAAGCCCGTTTTGTATTCTAATACGAGAACGTGTATATATCCAACGCATGCGCGTTAATAAACGCATCAACAACAAAACATCCGCCGCCGCAGCCGATGTCTGCTTCTTCTTCAGCCATTTTCACGTTAACGCTGAAACGAGAAGGACCCAGTGCCACTGGGGCTTTTATTTTGTGGATTTTGTGCCCCCGTTGGAAACTAATTTTGGATAATATTCTCTATAAGAAAATGGCGGATGATGACGTAGGAGTGAGGTGAGTTTTTTAAAAGTGGGTGTGTGTTGTAGAGAGGGGGGGGGGGGGAAGGGGAGTAGTAGTAGTACGTGTTTTATGAGTTTCCCCTCAAACGACTTTCCACTTCCGCTTTTCGCGCCATCTAATCCCGTTCGCGACTTCCGCCTCTTCAGCGTTTTGTTTTATAAGGGATTTACTCCCCGAAAACTCTCTCGTATCTCGCGACGACGACGAGGCTATAAATTAATTTGGTAGTGACGTCAGTGAAGCGGAAGCCACACCCACTTCCGCTTCGTCACCGCCATCTTGGATGAACGGATGGATGGGTTTAGATGCGACGCAGAAGATAGATAGTAATCAGCAGGCAGGAGGAAGAAGGGATGGGTTATCAATCGTTGAGTGTGACGTCAGCGCCCCTCTGCTTACAAAATGGCCGCCGAGAAATAATGTCGTTTTTACGTTTGTCGCTTTTGAATCTTAGGAAAAAGATGGATTCGACGCGAAAAACGGTTTAGCATTGGAAAAGCACGGGGATTGGAGGATATGGGGGGAAAGTAAGAGAGATTCAGAGCGAAAAATGATTAATTTTGAGATTATTTTTAAAGGCGAAAGTAGATTCAAAAGCGAAATAAGATTGATCAGCTCGTAAACGATGCTGGAATTGCGGGAGAAAATTTTCTTTGAAGGGATCGAGGATTCAAAGCGAAATTTTGTTTTTAAAGGTATGGGGGAGAGGGAATTTAAAGTAAAAAACAAATTTGAAAGTAAAACTGATTTTTACTGCAGAACTACTGTAATTCAATCGCAGAAACCGAGATTCAAAGTGAAACGAATTTAATCGAAAGAAAGAAAAAGATTCAAAACGAAACCGATTTAGCCTTCAAGGCTAATAAATAAATAAACTCGAAAGCATTAAAGATTAAAAGATTCCGAAAAGATTAGATTTAAAAAGACTCAAAGTGAAACTTAACAAATATTCAAAACGAAAACGGTTGAAAGCAAAAAAAAAAAAAAAAAAAAGATTCGACCGCGCAATGAGATTCAAAATGAAGCAATTTTAAGTGACGAAAAGAACGAAACCAAAATTCAAAGCGAGAAAAAGAAGAGATTCAAAACGGAACCATTCATACAGGGGGGGGGGGGGAGAAAAAATGAATGTAAAGCGCGTGTTAAGATTTAAATCCGAAAAGATTCAAAAAACAAAAACCATTAAAAGTAAAAAAAAAAATTCAAAAGCCAAATTGATTTCAAAGTGAAACAATTGAAAACAAAACAAAACAAATTCAAAAGATTCACGAAACAAAAGCGACAAAAGATTCATATTTAAAAAATATTATCGATAACGGAAACGATTGAAAGCGATTGCAGAAGAAGATTCAAAGCGGAGTTTGTAGTAGAAGTGGGAATTGGAAGTTTTGGCGAGTGTAATGGCCGTGTGGTGGGCGGAGTCTTAATGTGTTTTTGGGGGGTGGGGGTGGGTGACGTGTGCGCGTTTCAAAATATTTCTCTCATGTCACCATTGTAACCATTAGGAGGATGATGCTGCATCTTTTTTTTTTTTCTATTTTTTTTTTTTTTATTCGCAGAGTATATATTTTGTATTTTTGATTATTATGAAGTTGGTTGTGTGTTGTGTGGGTGGCTGCTGCTGGTGGGTCACGTGACTGCTGTTGCTGTTGGTGGTTGTGGTGGTGGTGGAGGGTGCGCGCAAAATTCTCTCCCTAAAACTTATTTTCTTCCCTCTTTTTTTTTTTCTTCTTTTTTCTAAACGATTTTCCCGCCAAAAACGCGCTCGCGTGATTAATAGGCGATCGCTGAAGGAACAAAAGAGTGATCGAGAGAGAGAGAGAGATAGTGATGGATGAGTGAGGGATATGGATATGTGTGTGAGAGAGAGAGAGAGGTGTAAACGTGGCTTAATTTACGGCGGTGGGAAGGTGTTAAGCGCGCGGCGAGGGGTCCCTAGGAAAGGGCACCTGGTTGCTAGACACGCCCCTTTCTCACCTTCGGTAGCACCTAAGGTGGAATAACTAATCACCACCTCCTCCTCCCCCCTTCTTCTCCTCACGAAGGTGACACTTCTTCAGGGGTCCTTTTGTCCACGGGAGCCCTTTTGTTCGATTGGACCCTTTTCAATTTTCAAACCGATCGTTTTTCATTCCTCTCTTCTTCTTCTTCTTCAAAAAGATAGATAGAGAGCGATGGATGGAGTGGGAGAGGGTGGTAGTGGTAGTAGGGGGGGGGGGGGGGGGTAGGTGAGGCCCTTTTATGAAAAAGAGCCTATTCAAAAATAGAAAAATTTTATTTTCTTCGTTCAGATTTCTTTATATTATATTTTTGTAAAGAAAATATATTTTTCTTTTTCTCTCTCTCTCTCCCATAAACAACCTCGTGCATAAGAAGACATAGGGAGAGAGGGTCGGTGGGGATAAAAGTGTCCTTTGATGGGTATCGCGTGACCTATGAACTCAAAGACGCTCCTGGATTTACGTTTTCTCTCACGAGAAAAACACTTTTTTTTCCCTCCCTCTGATTTTTCAGTTTGACAAAAATAAAAAATACCTGAATTTTTTTTTTATTATTTATTTATAGTAAAAAAAAATTTTTTTTTTTAATGGTAAGGGTCCTTAAGAGTGAGTTTAGGGTTTTTTAAAATTATTTATTAATTTTTGGGGAAAAAAAAAATTTTAATTTGATTTATTTCGATTTAATTTTAATTTATTTTTGGATTTATTAATGAGAAATGTTTTAGTTATTTATTTATATCGATAAAAATTTCATCGAATGGAAAAATATTTGAAAGGAGAAAAAAATAATCGATTTTTTTTTTATCGTGTAAAATAATTATTAGAAATTTTGAAGTACAGTATTTTGACTATTTTTTTTTTATTTAAAAAAAGAAAATTGTAATTGATTGATTTTATTTATTTATTAATTTTTTTTTTTTTTTTTTTAAAAAGTTTTATTTATTTAATGCGTTTGAAATTTATTACCGTATTTTTTTTTTGTTTGTTGTTGTTGTTAAACAGTAAATAAGGTCATTATTTTTCATGAATGGACCTTTTCAAATTTATTTGATTGATTAATTTTCAACTTCAAATTTTTTCTAATATTTTCAAACTGTTTTGGGTTCTATTTCGTTGCGACACCCATTTATAAATCTCCTTTGAATCTGATTTTAATTTTTACTATTAAAAAAAAAATCCAAAATTTATAAAAAAAATAAAAAAAATTATTTTATCCAATTAATTAAAATTAAAAAAAAAAAAATCTATATTTTTATGCAAAAAAAAAAAAGATTTTTATATTGATTTTTCATTCAATTTATAATTTGAGTTTACTTAATAAGCAACAAAAACGGAAGTAAACAACTTTTTTCTTTAATTTTTTTTTATTTTTTAAAAAAAGCTATTTAAAATATTCCATCAAAACAAATAATTTATTTCATTCAAATTTGCTTAAAAAAAAAAAACGCGAAAAAAATGTTTAATGCGTTTTCCCGATCGATAAGAATGTGAAAAGTGCCTTAAACCAAAGTTTATTACCGTATTAATAAATATATCCCTAATTGATATTTTCCCTACTTGGCTGGCAGCACTGTGTGTGTGTGAGTGCGGCGCACGTGCAATCCGATTCCATTTCCTCAGTGTTTGCGGTGTGCGAGTGGGTGGTCCTAATGGATTCCCAACCTAGAAATGGACCCAATTGCCGCGCATTATTTATATTGTAACCGGAAACCCATTCGGGTCCTTTTTCACTCACTCACTCGTTCCGATCGATTGAATGGCGATTGGTGGCTATGGCTGGGGTCGACGAACAAACGCGGTCTCGGCGGCCTCTTACAAAAGGCCCTTTCATCATCATCAATACAATAAAAGACCTTTTTTTCTTCTTCATTTAAAAAATAGAAAGAAAAAAAAAAATTGAATGGAACTATTTTTCGTTTAATGAACTTTCCTCCGACTGTATTTTTTTTTTTTTTTTTAAAGAAGAAGCAAAGGGCCTTTTCATTATTATCTTTTTATCCTTCCTTTATAATAGGCCTTTCGAGCAGCAAAGGGCTTTGAGGGAGAAGAGTCTTAATCGCGACTAATCGAGTTCCTCGAATTGACATCTTAATTTAATTTCTCTCTCTCCCCCCGCTCCCTACACTTTAAAAAGTGACGCACTTCCTCTTTTTTAAAAAATAAATAAGAGTTGAGTTCCGGGAGGTTTTTTTTTTTTTGTGTTAGTTAGCAGACGACGAATTTTTTGAAGGATTTTTAATTAGACGCTGCGCAAAACACGCGACAATCGAGTAGGCGACGCGCAGAAAAATTATATTGTACGAGTCTCAGCACTTCCGCTTTCATTTCCTGTTCGACGACTGCGTTCACACCAAATCGCAAAATATGTCAAAAGGGAAAATACGACGACTTTTGGATGACGTCATCCGCGTTTTCGTTTACGCGGAATTTAATGGACAAACTTATTGAGCTAATTTTAACGCTTAAAAATTTTGTTAAATCCAATTTTTTTTTTTTTTGATGTTTACTTTGAAAATAAAAATTTGTTTACATCGAAATCGATGACAATTTTTTTTTTAAACTAGAATTTCTCTAAAGTTCTGGAAATTTTTGAAATTTTCGTTACATCGATACCCGGTAATTTTGTTTGCTTTAATTGAATGTTTTAAATTTTTCAATTAAAAAAGGCAAAAAAAATTAAAAAATTTTTTTTTTCGTTATATCGAAAATTAATTTGTAAAAATAAGGAAATTTTTGGTATAGCGAAAATAAATTTTGTATGTAAAAATAATAATTTAGAAGTTTTATTTTTTGTCACAAGAAAAAATCTTAATTTATTTCCATCTAAAAAAAAAACAATAAATTTGTTTACATCGAAAAAATTTCGTTATATCGATTACAAGAAAAATCTTATTTTATCTTCATCTTAAAAAAAAAAAAAATTTCGTTACATTGAGAACATTTTTTTAAAAAAAAAAAAAAATGAATTAAAATTTATTTTAAAGCAATTTTTTTTTTTTTTTTAAAAAAATTCATTATACTGATCGGAACTTTATTTCGTTATATCGGTTTCTTATTTTCAAATCAAATCAAAAATTTCGTTATACCGCAAATTAAAAAATTTGGTTAAACTATTTTAAATTTGAAACTTTCTTAATAATTTACGTAGAGAAAAAACTCTTAAAGAACCGGAACTTCCGCATTCATTTAAATTTCGTTACATCGATCTCTTATTTTATTAATAACAATAAAAATAATAAAAAAAAAAATATCTTCGTTGTACTGATAATAATTTTGATGCCATTGACGTTTTGATCCAAACGTGTTTATCTAGTATTAAGAGCGAGCGTGTCCACCGCCAGAGGGAGCAGCAGTAGCCGTTTGACCGCATTTGTTGATCCAATCGTTATTCCGTATCCGATTTGTTGTTGACTCTTTCATTAGCCCCTTCCACTGACGTCATCGCTCTCTCGTGTTGACACTGGGCAAACACTGCCCCAGCGCCCTCCTCCATACATCCATCCATCGATCGGCGATGATCGATCGGGGATTCCTTCCGGTTAGACACACACGCCGCCATATTGCTTCCGGTCGAGTAGCTGCACGTGATGCGATTACCACTCCTTAATCTCGTTTAATTCGCCGCTGACGTCATCCGCGACTCCATTTTTTTTTTTTTTAATTGAAATCATCGGCGCATTGAGAGTGCGTGTACACACAGAGGTCTTATCAGCCCCTCTCGCTCGCCTGATAAACGGAGCGCTGGGAGGGAGAGGTGTGCACGTGACGTCGGCACGTGACCAGCTCAGCTAAATTGAATGACGTCATCGACGGCGTTTAATGGATACGCCTGACGAGGTGGCGCTGTTAAATTCTTTTTTTAAACGAGATTCGGGAACAGAAAATGTTGGAAATGGATTGCTGCGCGGAGATATTAGCAGACGATAACGACGACGAGCGCCCCCTATCCTCCCTTCACCGCCCCCGCACGTAATCACTAGCTGTTGACATAGATGGCGCGCCCTTCGTCATCTACAAGGTCCCTTTTGTTAACTTAGTTCCCCGGAGACGTTTTTTCAGCTTCAAAAACACTCTCTCTCCCCCCTTCACTCCCTAACACTCTCGCAACACTCTTTTCTTCTTTTTTTTTTTTTAATAAGAAAGTAGATTTTTATCATTTGTCGCTAGAGGCAGCACTAACATACGTATATATATATTTTTTTTAACGAGAATGGGAAAAAAAAAATTGGATGTTTTGTTGCTACTGCGCAGGCGTTAATCAATGTTGAAATATCGATCGTTTCCGAGTTGCAGCTAATTAACAGATTGGGTTGAACCGGGCCTCACACGGAGCCCCACACTCGCGCAAGGAAGCAAGGCCTCGCGCAAACGAAGTTGCAGAAAGTAAACATTCGCTTAAACGGAGTTTTAGAAAGTAAATTCTCGCTTAAATCTAGTTTAAGGGAGTAATCACTCGATTTAATATAGTTTTAGGCAGTAAACACTCGCTTAAACGGAGTTTTAAGAAGTAAAAACTCGCTTAAACGGAGTTTTATGAAGTAAACACTCGCTTAAACGGAATTTTATGAAGTAAAAACTTGCTTAAACGGAATTTTAGGAAGTAAACACTCGCTTAAACGGAGTTTTAGGAAGTAAACACTCGCTTAAACGAAATTTTAGGAAGTAAACACTCGCTTAAACGGAATTTTATGAAGTAAAAACTCGCTTAAACGGAATTTTAAGAAGTAAACACTCGCTTAACCGAAATTTTAGAAAGTAAACACTCGCTTAAACGGAATTTTAAGAAGTAAACACTCGCTTAAACGGAGTTTTAAGAAGTAAAAACTCGCTTAAACGGAGTTTTATGAAGTAAACACTCGCTTAAACGGAATTTTATGAAGTAAAAACTTGCTTAAACGGAATTTTAGGAAGTAAACACTCGCTTAAACGGAGTTTTAGGAAGTAAACACTCGCTTAAACGAAATTTTAGGAAGTAAACACTCGCTTAAACGGAATTTTATGAAGTAAAAACTCGCTTAAACGGAATTTTAAGAAGTAAACACTCGCTTAACCGAAATTTTAGAAAGTAAACACTCGCTTAAACGGAATTTTAATAAGTAAACACTCGCTTAAACGGAGTTTTAGGAAGTAAACACTCGCTTAAACGGAGTTTTAGGAAGTAAACACTCGCTTAAACAGAGTTTTAGGAAGTAAACACTCGCCCGAATGAAATTTTCTGAATGACAGTATTGATTTGGGGCTATGGGTCTGACTAATAGCGTGTTCCGGCCAAACACTTTTCCATCCGGCACCGCTAATTAGTCACGTGATGAGCCTGGAAAGTGAGAAACAAGATGGCTGCTTCACTCCCTTCGGCCATCTCGATTCATTCGTGGTCGTGATTTACAACGATCTTTATTACGACGTTGCGTGCTCACTACCCATCTAACTCTCTCACCAACAAATGAGAGTGATACACAGAGAGAGAGAGTGATAGGGAGAGAGAGAGAGAGAAAACATTTTGTTTTACACCGCCGCTCGTCGCCGCCATCTTTGTTGGCATTTTGCTTAATTGATTAGGGAATTAATCTCAGGTGGCGTTGGCGCTAATCACGCAGCCAGGAGTAAGCTTAATTGAATTTCTACACGTGTACATGGAGGGGGTGCCGGAGGGGGTGATGGCGTGAAAAATGAGCTGGAGTGGGCGGGGCTAAAGCTGGATCACCGTCTGCTCTATACCTTGGGGCCTGCAGCTCTTTCATTCTCTCTCATAACGACATAAAAAAAAAAAGCCATTAGAAATGCGCGGAATTTTACGACTTTCTGGGGTTTTTTTTTTTTTAATAATATGATATAATTTTCTACTTATTTGCATATGCTGCTAATTAATTAGCGAGAGAATTAACGAGGCGCTCCCTCCCTCAATCCCTCTCTTTCTTAATGGCGTTTTAATGGCGGCCATTTGAGTGTTTCTTTTCACTAATGGTTTTTTTTCTCTCTCTCCTTTCCTATGGCAGAGAGAGAGAGAGAGAGAGAGAGAGAGTAGGTGTGTGTTACTCTCGTTGAAGATCAAATTAATTCCATAGAAGTTATTTTTTAATCAGAACAAACGCTATTATTATTATTATTATTAATATAATATATTTTTTTACGATTATTACGGGTATATAAAAAAAAAATTAACTCTTAATGCGCAGGCGCGTTAAATTTTTTCCGCGTTTTTTCTACACGGAGAGCGCTTTAAATCTCTCTCAGCGTTTTTTTTAAATTACACGGTGTTCGTAAAAAAAACGTACCCAACTGAATTGGTATTTAATCTTTTTAATACTGTAAATATTTGAATGGCACATGGAAAAACTTATATTAATAATTTTTTTTAGAATTGAATTGTTCTATTCTGTGTTTAAAATATTAACTTCCGGTCTAAACACAAGTACAGTATTAGGCTATACCCACTTACTATGCCTATCTGCATACATTACAGTTTCATCGCCACACTCCTTGCCCTCAGTCCCTCAGCTGCATACCTTTATTTTTTTTGTCTCGAGAGTTATTTTCTCGCATCACACCCCATATTTTGTAGTCTACCTAATTTAAACCTGGAATTTTGAACAAGTTCCATAATAATGCAAAGCTTGAGACGAACTCGATCAAGATAGAACCAGGACAGAGCATAATAGTGAGTAGCTCGCTCCTTTTGCTGCCTAGTGTTGAGGCCGGAAGTGGATATTTTGAACGCGGAATAGAACAATTAAACGATAAAAACTGTTTCCACGTTTCATTTAAATATTTACATTATTAAAAGCATTTTAATTCTACTTCAGTTTGGTTCGGTTTTTTTACGGACACCCTGTCTACCTATAAGATTTCCGCGTTTTTCCAGCGCTTTTAATAATTTTTCGCGTTTTTTCCCCATTTCAGGTAGAGCCTTAACTATCCGCCGTTTATTATTATTATTTTTTTTTTCTTCTTCCCACCCGGCTGAGAACGCTTCCATATGCTTTTATTTTTTTCCCTATATTATTTATCCGTGCGATAGACTTAAGCCTCTGTTGAGTTAATAGAGAGTTATTAAATGATGATGGAGAGGGCGGGAGGGGTCTGGCGGGGAATATAAATGGTGTATTTCTCGCCGCTAGAGGTCGTCTCTCGTATCTCCTAATTGAATTAGCCGCAACAGCAGCGTGGCGTCTCTCTCTCTCTCCCACACTATCTCTCTCACTCTTTTTGGTTATTAATTTTACCTGACGAACATCTCAATTCTCGCTAAAAAAAAAATTATGATCCATGTAAAATAATTCATCTGCCCTTTCTCTATGTGTGTTTGTGGGGGGGTAGGGGTTATGAGGTGCTGGGGGGTTAAAAGAAGAATTGGATATTTTTCATCTTGATTAACTTATCACAACGCAATTTTCCTCGGCGTTTATTTATTTAAATAAAGATGGCGCCGACGCGTTCTCCTCCTCTGCCGTTCATCAATTCAATTTATCCCGGGCGAAAAACTAATCGAATTTCTTCGTTCGGAGATATATGAATGGGACGTTAATTGCGCCTCCCGCCCGCCACTAGGAGGGGGGAGGGGGGGGGGGCGTTGCGTCGCATTCAACTCTCCGCGTTTTTCCAGCGTGCGCGCCACTCTTTTGTTATTTAGATGCGACTTCCGCTTTCACCATCCATCGAAGCAACGCCACCTGCTGCCGATCTCTCTCTCTCTCTACGCCGACATCGAGTGTCGATATCGGCGATATGCAAATACTCGTCCGTCACTTCCGGTTTGTCATTTCATCCGGTGTGTAGTATGCCCTAACCTATACACCGCTGATGGGCTGTGGGTGGGGTGAGGTAGCAGCGCCACCTTACGAGTAACAATACAGCAGTTAACAATACTCTTCCATTAATATTGTTTAGTGAGTAAACAACTTCTGGTTTATGACATGTATGGCCGCCATATTTGTTTATGATTGGCGATGACGTCAGCGGGTTACGCGACGGCCATTTTGTACCTTTACGCTTTCTCTCGAACCCAATATAATAATAAATCTAAATAATAATAATAATAATAAAAATGTGACAGGTGTTTGTGTGTAAATAGGTGTAATGGCTGCTGCTGCTGCTGCTGCAGGAGAGAGAGAGAGGGCGTGGTGGGAGGGGCTTCGGGCGGCCATTTTTTTTTTATTTTTATTTATATATATATTTTTTTTGGTGGTCCGAGTTCAATTTCCACGTCATTAAACTCATAACTCTCTCGAAAAGTTTTTACTGTTTTACACCTCTCTCTCTCTCTCTCTCTCGATCACTCTTTATCTATCACTCACTGGTCGTAGTAGTTGTGTTTACAATTGCCTCTCCCTACGTTTTAATAGGTGACCGTTCGAATGGCTCATAAATTAAACAAAGATGGCCGCCCTCCGGCCTCTCTCTCCATCTCTCTTACTGTGTCTCTTAAGAGAGAGAGAGTTACGTGTTTGTCCCCTCTAAACTAATTCTTACCTTAGGATTTTAAGAGTGAGTGAGGGGAGGGGGGGGGAGGGGTTTATGAGAGGTGTAAAAAAAGTAAGGGTGTAAATGAGGTAAATACAAGGGGGGATCAGGGGTGGGGGTTGTTGGGGTGGGGGGGATGGGAAATAGAAGAAGGCTTAACTCTTAAGGACTCTTCTTGGACTGCTGTAAATCACTACCTCGTTTTACCACTCTCTATCTCTCCCTCATAAAGAAATACCTCTTGTAAATAGTGTAAAGTAGTAGGGGGAAGAAGACCGTAAAACAGGGACAAACTTCGGAGTATATTGACAATTATTTCCTCGTACATTGTGTTCAAAAAGTTTGTTTTACGAGAATAAGAAAATTTGTTTTACGTGTGAAAAATTCAATTTTTACACTCGAGAAATTCGTTTTTTTTTTTTTTTACGTCGAGAAAATAGTTTTTAAGATTTTGTCGAGAATTTCGGTTTTGTGAAATTTCGGTTTTAGTGAAAATTTTTAATCAAATTTGTTAAAATTAAGCTTAGTTTTCGTGTTAGTAAAAAGAAAAAATGTCTGTTTTACTGATGTTTTTAAATGAATTCTATTGTTTTTACTAAGAAATTCGATTGGAACTGAAATTTCGGGAAATTGGATTTTTGGAATTTTCCTTTTTATGTGTCGTATTAAGAACTTTCGGTTTTGTGGACGTTTCAGCTGGAGCGGAGAAAGCTGCGTGTTACTTACTGCTGAAACTCAACAATTCAGCGTATACAGTAGATAGACATTGCTGAGAACCAGGGGCTTAGTTAGACATTTTTCCGTCCAGAGATCATGTTTTGCAACCCTTAAAACTCACTTTTGATAGTTTAGCGAACGCTTTTAGGGTTCAGTAATCGATTTTGGAGAATTTAGTAAATGATTTTATGAGTTTAGTGTGTGATTATGAAATTTATTACTCGACTTTTTCAGCCTAAGGTATTTGCGCTCTCGACAGCTCCTGCGAATGTGCTGTTGCCCTGAGGCCCCCGTTGGCCCTACTTGTCCTAATTGGAAAATTATCCGCTAATGCTCAGTACAGACGATTGTCCTGACAATTATTCTAAGCGTGAAAATGCAGCTGAAACTTTAGTTCAAGTTGAAAACTAGAAATTGCGTCGTGGGACAGTTTTTAATACTGAAAATGTAATTTGGCGCCAATTTCGCTAGTATAATAAATTACCCTTAACAACTTACCCCTCATAACCCCCTCCCCAACCCCCCTCCTTTCTATTTCTTCGGTTTAATTCCTCTCTTACGTCGCTTGATTTAATTTTTAGGATAAATAATATTTGCGGAAAAAGTTTTTCCTTCTGCGCGTTCGTGTGGATCCATCCGATCCCAAACTTTAATTTCGGCTGCGACTAAACATTTGAGGGCGTGACGGCCACCATTTTCCACCGCCACCAGAGGGCGGCTGCTGGAGTGTTGTCTTTTTTAATTCAAGCGGCGGATGGGGGGGTTGGGAAGAAAAAGTAAACAACATGCGCGTAGGCACCTTTTTTTCGTCTTCTTCGGATTTTACTGTGGTACACGTAGTTTACAAATGCGGTGAAGCGCGAGGTGGCGCTGTTCTCCCCGGCGCCATCTTTGTTTACCTCTCGCAAAACAAATCTAATGAATTTTCACTTCAAAAATTTTTCAACCGAATAAAATTCTTTTTTTTTGTTTATTTTTATATATAAATTTAATTCTTCACTCGAGAATTATTTTTGTTTGATTTTTCTTCTGGCGGCTCTTTTTTCCTTTATCACCCCACCGCCTTCTCTCTTTAATTTCTTCGCTGATAATGATTATTATTATTAGACTACACCAGATGACCTTTTCTTCTACTGTATAATATATTTATATCTCTCACACTATCTCTCTCTCTCTCTCTTTCGGATGAGAAATTGAAAGATGATGACCTCACAGCTCCTCTAAACTCCTCCCATTTGTCATCTCCCCTCCCCCCTCCATATACTCCCCCACGCACATTACAATATAAGATCTGGAGTGAGTGAGTGAGAGAGACAGTCGAGCAGTGATATGCAAATGGATTAAGGCGAGAGAGTGAGTGGTAGTTGGGGGGGTGAAAGTGACCTTTACGACGGCTGCCTCTTCACATAACTCATCCGTGTCCAAAGTGTTTGCTAGCTCAAGGGCACCTCCTCCCTCGCGCGACAATCACATCGCGCGATTTAAATCGCCGGCTTCCGTATCACTCTCTTTCTGTCTCAATCTCTCTCTCTCTCTCTGGATCTAGTCGTTGTGTTTGTAATAATTACGAGGACATCTTTTTTGGTCCTTGACATTTTCACCTCACATACATTTAGCTATCGCAGTTTCGCGGGCCCCACGCCACACGCACGCAAGAATAGGGCCCCAGCGCATCGGTAATTTCGCTCAGATGCTCGGGAAAATTTGAGAAGTTTTGTAGAAAGAAGTTGTTTTAATGAGTGAACATTCTCGGTTTTTGAGAGTAATGACTCGCTTAAATCGAGTTTTAGGAATTAAACGCTTTCTTAAGTCGAGTATAAGGGCATTCACAATCGCTTAAGTGAAGTTTTAGGGAGTAAACATTCGCTTAAATCCAGTTTAAACGAGTAGACAATATCTTAAATCGAGTTTTAATGAGTAAATCCTCGCGTAAATGGAGGTTAAAGAAACAAACACTCGCGTAAAAATGGAGTTTTGTAAAATAAACTATCGAATTAATCCGAGTTTAAGGACATTCACAATCGCTTAAATGAAGTTTTATTAAGTAAACCCTCGAGTGAACCGAGTTTAAGGACACAAACCCTCGCGCAAGTTCGAGTGAACATTCGCGCGAATGAAATTATTATTGTTAAGTTCATTTTTGGCTCGGCTGTGGGATGGGTCCTAGTAATTCTCTGTTTCGTCCCCTCTCAACCTCAATCCGGCCCTTAGAACAGTTTGGGTCCTCCCGCGCCTAATCCTCATATGGCTACGTATCAATAACGTTATTAAATTTGTTCACACCTGCCGCGCGTTTTATTACCTTACGTTTTTTTTTTTATATTATTATATGAAATGTAGCCTACACTTAATAATAATTATTAATTAGCGAGCGATTATTTCGTCGAATAGAAAAGAGAGAGAAAAAAAGATATTTGTGTTTTTACGACTTTGTTTACACCGAAATTTCACAATTCATTTTCATAATAATAATAATACTACTGTAATTCGCTTCCATATAAAAAATAACAAACAAATTACGATACATTGTTTTTTTTTAATGTTCAATTTTCAGCGTTAAAAAATAAATATTACGGCGATTGTGTTTTGTGTTTTTTTTTTGTATAGCGCTGATAATTTATTAGGTCTACGGCGTCTCATAAGCCGTCGGTTAAGGACCTCGCATACGCCTATTATACATTTTCTTAAATAACGCTCGCAGCATTTTTCGCTACGTAGCCTATAATAATAATTTTTCATAATACGGGTATAAAATTTCATAATTAAATAATAATAATAATGATTAATGCCACATATCCTTAATGATTAATTTATTGACTTTTATGAAGTGTCAAAAATTAAAAAAAAAAAATATATATAATTTTTATTTCGCAATAAAAACTATAAAAAAAAAAAATATTCTGTTTCAAATTAAATTCAATAATTAAAATAATAATTAACTAAAATATATATAAAAAACAACAATAATATTAATAATAATTTCAACCGAGATTTTAATTGTTTTTTTTTTTTTTTGGTTTAATACGCATGCGCCTTTTTTAAATTAAGCAGAAAAATGGCAAATTTTTTTAATCAAAACAAAAATAAACCTTTTTCAATATGTTTTCCCACATTTAATATAATAAAAAAAAAATGTAAATTTGATCTAATGGATTTTTATGATGATAATTTTGCAGGGGTGTTATTAAAAGGGATATATATAATAATGAGGTGAAAAGAGGGAGTAAGGAGATGGGGGGGAGAAAGGGCCCTTAGCTATTTCTCACGCAGATGTTGTCGTGACAAAATATCATCATCCCCGGTGGTAGTGGTGCAGTTCCCCCTAGCGGCGCCTAATCAAATCAGCCCCTCGACACGTGACCTAACACGTTTTTATTACTCATTTTCGCCTATTAAAACGATGTGATCGAGAGAGAGTGATCAGAGTCCTTGATGACGTCACGTGAGGCGCGTTCTTACTATTATTTTATTTTTTTTTGTTTATTTATGTGAGAGTAAATAGAGAAAGGTGGCAGCGGTGCTCTCTGTCCAGGCTTGACCCTCGTTTGACCCTGTTCGCCGGAGGTGAGTCCAGAGGTGAAGGCGGCAAATCAAAACACACATATCGATCTTTAATCGATAGGTTTTTTGAGGTGGGTTGGGGGCGGCGGCGGTTGCTATGGAGACCTAAGAAAAACAACCAGGAACATAAATATTAAATATTATGGTTGTTGTTTTTTTTTTCATTCTTTCTCTCTCCTGTATTTAAAGGTTGGATGAAGGGGGGAGGTGGGTGGTGGGTGGGAGGGGGTTGGAAAGGTGCCTTAGAGTTAAGGGCCCCCTTTTATGTCCGATCAACAACGTAGTTCTTTATGTACCTGTATAGGAAATTTTTTTTTTTTTTTCAGTTCGATTTTTGTTGTGTAGGAACAAAACTCGATAAGTACGTTTTCTCCATTCAAAAATATATATATATATTTTTTTCTTTTTTTATTTATTTAAATAATAAAAGGTCTTTATTTAAAAAAAAAATATGGTGTAATTTAATATTATACTGTGGTATCATGTGTTGGAGAAATGAGATACGTCGAAGGAATAGTTTCGCTATTACGAACTCGGAAAAAATATGTACACTGTGTTCAGGAAAAAAACGTTCAATGCTGTTAGCATTAAAAAAAAACTACTCAACTGAATTAGTATTAAATCATTTTAATAATCTAAATATTTGAATGACACATATAATAAACATTACTTTAAGGATTTTTTTTATAATTAATTGTTAAATTTTGTGTTGAAAATGTTTCCCTTTGGCCTCAACACACGCAGAAAGACGAGCTCGCCACTCGCTATTCTGTCCTCTTTAGTGAAAGCCATTTTATTAACAATGATATCATTGTGACGTTAATTTTTACTCGGAGCAGGTTTTAAAAAGTGTAAAATAGTTACTATTATAGTTTAGATTAAAATAGTTTTAGTCTCAAGGCTATTTAATGTTTGTTTTATTAGCTAACGCAGCCTCAACGTTTTATTTAACACGTGCGGTATTCAACGTTTTTTTTTTTACAAACACCGTGTATATTGGTAGGGGTGTTTTTTTCTTCTTTGCTATGTAAATCTATTTCAGTTTAACGAAATTTTTTGAGGTTTTTTACTTTTATACTGTACCTTGAAATTTTACGTTAAAAATTTGATATTTATTTTTACGATTGACAATGACTTTGTTTATAACGTTATTTTAACGAGATTTTTAAATGGGTTTTTTTGGAAATGAAAAATTAATGTTCGAAAAATGAAAAAATTTTAAAAAATAGTTTTTCGGAAAACGAAAAAAAAAAAAAGTTAAAAAAATGAAAAATAATGCTCAAAAAATTAATTATTATTTTCAAAAACTGAAAAATAAAGCGAAAAAGGATCATTAAAATATCCTATCGATTTTCAGAATCACTTTATTTTTCGGTAGCCTATTTATCAAAAAATGTATAAGTAGCCTATAATATAAATTAGAAATACAATTCTTAAATTTCGTTAAACTGGTAATAATAATACTGTAATTATTTTCATAAACTCCTTTGATTCTTCGAAAACAATAATTAATATTACTTAACCCAGAATTCATCGACCGTTGTTATTCATAACGTAATTTGATTGTTTTTTTTTCTATTGCAGTATTATCAAACAAGCGCAAGCGCGATAATAATTAATTAATCGATGATAAATTAAACCATTAATTATTTGTCATTAAAAACGATTTTTCTATTCATT